>ARYC01010521.1:0-12688 GCA_000711775.1 Oxytricha trifallax | reverse complement strand
TAAAAAATCCCACCTTTGCATTCTATTTCTTGTTTTAAACTTCAATTTAAAGACCTCTTCAAACTCTAGAGCTCTTAGCTCTACATCCTTTTCAACATAAATTACTTCTGGTTTCTTTGAGGAGCCAAAGTTGAGCAATGATTAACCTGTTCCAAGAGAAACTGCTTTACGATTTAAGTTAGCCGCCATGTTTAAATTCAAATTTAAATTTCTATTATAAAGCTTTAATAACCTCTCTTGTTATAGTAACTTTGTATAGGAGTTGGTACTGCAACAACAATGGTTGCTTCTTAGGCGTTAGACATCATATTTATACTAAGTTTATAACTATAAATTTTCTAAATTTTCTAATTTTATGCTTAATATTTTTAATATTGGTACTAACTTAGAAAAAATTCAGGTTGGTACTGGTACCAATTAGATCTTTGACCATTTTGGAACTTTTCCATTAAAATCTCATTAGTTTAAAACTAGGTTTTAATTAAGTTTTGGTACTATTTTATTGGTACCAATTAAAATTAAACGGAATTAGTACCAGTACTTATTAAATTAAAACAAATTTAGTGCTAATTTAATGGAATTAAATTGATTAAAATGGAGCTCAATCTCTGCAGTTTGTTACAGCTTCTACAAATTTCTCCATGTATCTTTGCAGGGTTGACCTCCTAAAGCAGAATGGATAAGTTTCAGGCGGTAATGACTATTTATGACCTATTCAAAAGATTAATATGAAATATTTTTATAATTGAATAATATAAAGCTTTGCTTATTAATTTATCTAATAACAAATTAAAATTTTATTGACAAATTTTTTCTCATTATTGATGAAACAAATCAAAATAAGTCAATTTCCTCAAGAAACATTTTGCCAAATATCCAATATCACTTTGGAATTCTTTTTCAGACTACAAATTTATCTGGGACAGGGAATACAAATTATAATGCTTAGAAATTTTTTCACAATGTGCAAGCAAAACCGATTTCCTTGGATTAAATGGAAAAGGGCGACAAACATTAAAAACTTTGGGGGGCAAGTTTCCTGCACCCATGCAGTATCTCGCCCCTAAGGAAGTTTACTGTTCTCTTCAAAAGCTTCTTGCTCCCAACATAAATTTTGCATTAAATTAATAATTCTATTTAGTATTGCACAAATTTATTTTATTATAGATAAATATATAAAAATTAAGCAAAATTAATAAAATGAACTTTCTGCTAATATTTGATTGATAATTAAACTTAATAAATGAACAAATTAAAATATTACTATGAATCACCGAGTTTAAAATAAAATTTAATATAAATAAATTTCTAAATAATTTCATTTATATTTAAAATAATTTTATTTGTAAATTATATTTGAAAAAGTTATGGTATTTTAAGCGCTCCATTTTACAACTGTTTTGTAATATTTATCATTAATATTAAAATATTATATAAAATTTAAATTGCTGGTTTTTATAATTGGCTAAAAAATTGTGTATTGATGAGTCAGAATTTGAAAATTAAAATATTCTGATCAAAATTATAATTAATAACTTTAACAAATTATCTTAACTTAAATCTCTAAAACTACAAACCTCGCTGAAATGAGTCAAATCCAATATCTCCTTTAATAATTACTTATTAATTATAATAGATATACAATTGATAATAAATTTTATTAAATATTACTATAAATGTTTATGATGATTTTTTAAAGGAAATATATTTTACTAATGATCTTACTATTATATATTCTTGATATTTTAAATTGAATATAAAGTATATTAAAAAGTATTATTATCATTTATATTAAAAAATTGGTATCATATGATTTTAATCAAGTATGAAATTTAACTAAATAAATTGAATTAAATTTATGATAAATACTTATCTAGACTTTACTTAAAATATAAAATTTGTAGCTTTTAAATCAAATAGATATTGAAATTTATTAATACATTTCTTTAATAAAAATAATTATTTTTAAGGGAAAAAATGAAAGAAATGCAAAGTGCAAATTAATTTAATTAACAATTTTGAATAAATTTTTAACAAGGGTTTTTGTAATTTGAGTGAAAATAGAAATGCACAAATCTAACCAACTGGAGGCTCTCATCAACAGATAAATAATAACGAAGTATCACACAACTAGAACTCTACTGTCCACCTAGGAAATAAAACAATTCATTATGTTTTCAATAATTGTTAAGTTTATTTAAATCATGATCATGACTAGATTTCTCAGTAAATGAGTGCAGCTAACCTTAACTAGCAGTAGAATTTGAATTCAAACTTTTAAGTGCCCTAAAATCAGGTACCGGGAAATGCAAGCGGAGACTCTATGCAACATCAGCCAGGCTTCATTGATCCCGATTCCATATAATTCCATAACTCACGATATCAAGCAGTGAATGCTCAGAGTAACTAAAGTTAACAGCAACAGAGAATGATAACTTAAAGACTTTTGGATAAGTAGCTGAATCAAAATATAAAAAATGAATAGTTATTAAATAAATTTAGTATTTCATTGTTAATTATTTACAAAATATTCCTGAATGTTGCCGATGCAAGTAACAATGTTAGAGAGTTTAGTGCAAATTTGCAAAGCCAATCCAATTAACCTGGCTAATTCTCAAATAGATTTAGTAGCATGAATCAAACTTTTAACTAACCTATCAGATAGTAGTTTTAAGCTCCCATGCCCATTCTAAAACCATAATTTATTAAAAAAGATTTGCACTTGAGTTTTTTAATTAATTTCAATAAATTTAAAGGATTTATTATTTAAATTGTCTACAACTTTTTAAAATTTTCTATTTAAGAACACTGAAAAATATTACCAAAAGTAAAGCCTTATAATTCAAGGTTATATTTTCTGTAATAATAAATATCATATGAAAATTATAATATCAACTTTTATAATTATTATTTATTACTAAGTTTGCCCTAATCATATATTAAAGTTCCAATAAAAAAAGATATTTAATAAAAGAAAGGTTACAATAATTTTAACTTTTTTTTATTTATTTAATTAAATATTCAATAATATTATAGGAATACATTTTAATTAGGGAAATTATATTTAATTAAAATGATTCTAAATAAATATATTGGGAGCTAAAGTGGTCAATAAAAAAGATCTTGGGCTATTTCTATAGAAAATTAAAAATTAGCTGAAATTATTTAATATTTGCTGTACAATTTTATTGCATCTCTAGAGCGACCTAATTCGACTTTAATTAAACACCTCTAAATTCATAAATTTTACACTCACATTTAAGTCGAGTTAACTTGCAATAGATGTAAGATAAAATAGTACCGAAAATATTTAAGTCTAACTAATTTTGAATTCTCAATCGATTGAGCCACAGATCGTTTAAATAAATAATTTTTAACAACCAAAATTTTTTTGATTTAAAACTAGTTTAATTAAATATAATTTGCCTATTTCAAATGTATTTCTAAAATAATAAGTACTATAATAAAATCAAAATTATATTTAATAATTCATTTCTTTTATTTCATGCAAGTAGTGACATATGAAATAAATAAACTGAGTTAAATTAATTGATGTACTAAATTTGAATATAATCAATGTTTAGGGCTAAAAATAAACTAAATTTGTTATTAAAATTATACAAATAAGGGGAAGAGGATTTAAATTAGCGCCAACTTGCATTAAAATCAATTCTCCTAGTTCAAAATAGGAGAAAACTCTGTTTAGGGGATTAGGCAACAAGCATTTTTGAGTTAACCCCCATATTATCAAATTTAGCCATTTGGATAAACCACAGGTCCAACAACTTATGGTGGCTACTAATCAACATTCACATACTAATAATAAACTTAGCCATTATATTAAAGAAATAACTCTCAACATGTTTCTCAAGGCCCTCCAAATCAAATTATTACCAGAGGTATAAAATTATCTAAAAGTAATTTTTAAAGCTAATTTAATGATATTTTATTTTATATTTGGCTAAATAAAGAAGCCCACTATTAAATTATTAGATACAGATTAGACCAATAGACACTTTAAAATTCAGCAGTAGGTAATAAGTTCCCATCTTTATATAAATATTTAGTATAAATTACTTCTGCTGATACTAGATAAGATATTTTAGCACCTATCACTGGGCAAACAGGGAGTAAAAAGTCTTTGAGTCAATTAAGTTTATAGCATTTATTTTTTAAAAGAATTAAATATATTCAATAATTCTGAAGATTATAAATATTTTAGCAGAACGCTGTGACTACTAAATCCATCGCTCAATCTGGAATGACGAACATTTAACATCTCTAATTGAATTTATATTTACTTAACTAATAAAAATATTGAGTTATAAATCAAGTTTTAATAACTTGTTTGTGCAAACTGAGATATATTTCCCCACCCTATACCGAATCACCCTTCACCACCTCCCTTCTCACCTAATAAATAACTTTTATATAAGATATTATTTCATCAAATAAATCTTACTTAATTAGGATTTCTTGGTTATATTATTGAGGTTAAAGTATTAAATTCACTAAATCCATTGTCATTTTCTATTTTTCAAATTTTAAAAGAATGTCTTTATAAATATAATATATTGATTTCTATGCATAGCTTTTAATTAATTTAAATATCTCAAATCAATTTCCTTTATTCAAAACCCAAAACTTATTAAGTAATTTGATTGAATTTTTGATTTATTAAAGTTGTCTTTTAACGCATACATTATTAGGGTTTAAGTATGGGTTTTATATTTAAATATTAGTAATTTAGGTGAGCTTATACTAGATTTGGAAGCCACTTGATGACAGTGAGCATATAGATTTATTGTTAAAGTTGCATTATGGATGTTGAATATAGTGAATATCTTAAGCCTACTCTAAATTACATCTCTATTGCAAAGGGGCTCCATAAATCTCATTCATAATTAATTTTCACTGTCTATTATAATTAAAATAAAAGAGTTAGCGTCTATTTTCTAAGCTTAAGAAACCTTTAAAATCTTAGTAACATCCCATTGATTATCTCATTAATGATAAAACAATTAAATACTTGTCTCAATTCTTTCTATAACAGAGAGCTTTGATGATTCTTCGCCAATTTCCTGAACTTTTGATCTCTGATTAATCTATAGCTTATATATATATATATATATATATATTAGAATTGAATATTTTACATTGAAAGTCAATCGCTTAAAGAGGTACATTGATTTTAATGCTTTATTTTATAAGGATAATTTAAATTAAATATTCGATTAAATGCAGAGATCTTAAGAGCACAATATAAAGTTCATACACGCTGTGAAACTGTATTTACATTAAATACCGTTATATAAAAGTCTTGGTAAAAGAGATATTGTAATAAAAATTAAATTAATAAAAAATTAAAGCGTAACTCATGCAATTCTTGGTGAAATTAGTGAGTATAATGATTTAGCTACATATATTATCAGCAATCTCTAAAAAATGAATAGAAAAATATATTTTTTCTACAATAGATCAGAGATGAATACGCTGACTAAGAGATCATTCTGTTTGAAGTTAATTTATTAATTCATAATACTAAAGACTAAAGGAAGGAATATGAAAGACTAAATTTAACACCTATATTTATATTCCTTATAGTCATTAATTTAATCTAATTTAGGGTATTCAATGACCAATGCACGAAACTTCTACTCCATTACTTGATGAACGACTTGAAGTTAGTTACATTATATATTATTTAAAGTGCAGTTAAAAGAGCCAGCGATGATAAAACAAAAGTTTGTGAAAGAAGGGAGATTTTTTGTTTATAAATAAGTCTTAGATTTAACGAATGAATAAGTTATCATATTAAAATAACCCTTTAATAAATTTTGCCTTCTCTTCTTTTCTTTCTCTTATATTTTATTTGGGCCTATATTAATTTTCTCAGTGCCAGCTTCTTCTTATATGTTCATCTCGTCTGGCTTTTTAATAATCTTTAAAGAGTCTAATGCTCAATTCATCCCATTTACTTAAAAAATTATCCTCCCAAATCTTTAGAATAAATTCACTTCATTGCATCATCCATAGACTACATCTTGTTCCCACTTTCAAGAAATGATAATGAAATAAAAAATTATAGATATCCATTTTACCTTTTTTATATCTTACTATTAATAGGGAGAACTTATTGAAGGTTAGCTTTGAAAAGATATGCGGAGAAGCATTGAAATATTTCCTCAAGATTCACAAATTAATTTCCAATTTTATCATTTGTCTCCATTAAATTGCTCATAATAATTTCAAATAATTTTAGGAAGACATCTAAGATAAACTAAACGTCATAAGGAGTATTTAATATACAATGACACATAAAATTCTCATAAAATATGTCAACTTACAGTCTTTTGTGATGATTTAATTTTCTTCCGTCCAAGCAAGAATTTACCAGAGTGTCATATCCTCTTTAAAATATTTTATCTAGTAGATTTATCATTATGATTATCTAGAATTTATCAGGGAGCACTAACATTTAGAGAAGAGTGGTATTACTTGGGTAATGTCGATAAAAAAATTCCAGTTAAATAAAAAAGCAGAAGCCAGAGATCATTGTTCTTATGATTTGCAATTTAAATATAAACTAAAAAAATTGTATTTAAGAGAAAGATAAAAGTGAGGAGAGGTTAATAACCTGTTTTAAATAACTAATTTTTACGTGTTAAGGTTGACTATTAACATACAGAATGCAATAAATTTTCCTCTACATATCAACTTTAATAAGACAATTTATAGATTTTTGAACACGACGATATGACTATACTATACCTCAAGCATGTAATAAAAGTTTGCAAGTATATCTGCGAGTTTTGTGAAACCCTCTATTCTCATACAAGAGATCTTAAAGTGCACTTAAAGAAAGAGTACAATCAAAGTTTTGTCTTTATTCATGAATATAAAAGAAAAAGGTTCCAATAAAAAAGAAGATCGAGAAATCATTGGAATACCTTAGAATTGAGGTATTGAAGGTAGTATAAACGAAGAAAGTAATAAAAAGCATTCCTGTCTCTGAATTAATAATAACATGGTGAAAATTGAGGCGATAAAGATTTCTTTCTTTAAAATTATTAAAAATTGATTCCTGCATTAAAGCTACCTCACTCTTAAGGATAAAATAGAAGATAGTCATCACTGTGACTAATATATTTACAAATATATCCATTAAATTCCTTTCTTGCTTATGATAAAATCCAATTGAAATTTGCTAACGAGTATTATACATTTTAACAGGCAAAGTTTAGACAGTATAAGCATTTTAAAAATTAAGATACAATACTACTTGGAAAAGATCTTTTTGCATTTGAACTTCTTCTCCTCGTAATGACTTACAGAAAAGTTTTTATTGATAACAGATGTCATAGATAAATAGGCTAATTTTTTTCTCATTAAATAGCTAATGGGATTGAAGAGATTCACAAGTTTGGTTATGTTCATAGTTACATAAAGTCATAGAATATCATGATTGACTTTCAACCTCTTGGAGTATATATAACTAGACTCTGAATTAGGAAATTTATACGATAATCCTGAATATATTCCAGAGAGAGAGGATTGGAGAGATAGAGACACTACTTGAGATTTCTGGGCTCTAGCAGTAATTAAAATATAGAACGACATGCCAAAAAGCAATCTATTAAGCTGCAAGAGTAAGAGAGATGCAAAGAATAAAGAAAAATTTAGACAAAAAAATATTAAAAGAGGCTTAAGAAAACTTTCATCAAGCCAAGCTAATTGAATTAAGTAACATTAGTAAAAATCAAATTACATCTAAAAAGGATAAAATTAAAAAAAAACCACATGACTCTTAACTTTTATTTGTGTGAAAAATTTTTAAAATTCGCTTATTATACTCATTTAAATACATCACATTCAAATATTAATATCCGACATAAAATCGATTAAAACTATAATAAAGTATAAACTAATAGACTACTATATTAATCAATCACTTAACAAACTACTGAAGGGGTTTGGGGCTTTGGATTATTAATTTAAAAAAATAGACACATGATTTTAATTCGAAAAATTTTTGGAACTATGAAATCATAGAACATTATTAATAAAAAAGATAAAATTTATATGACTATTTTTTGAATTATGTCTAAGAAATTGATTTGAGATATTCAAATTTTCAATAGATTTATTTATTTAAATAGTCAATAATAAATTGACAAAGAAATTCTTTTAGATTTTAATATAAGTTCCATTATTATAGGATCTTTTAAAAGAAAAAATCGATTTGTAAAAATAATATAATATAATAAATTTAATAATATAATGAAGGAAGTCGTGATTGAGTAAGATTTAACAGTTGAAATAATATCATTTATAAGAGCCATTTTATTGAGTGAGGGAAGGGAAGGGAATTGGTGTCTCAGTTAGAACACTTGTTTGAAGTAATTATTAATTGAATGCCACAAATTCTTTCCCAGCATCTCAAAATCGTACATGTGGTTTTAAGAACAAGTAGTCAAATTAACTTGATTTGACTTTAATTGGTCACTCTATTACTTTAACTAAGTTCTAAGGTTAGCAGAGTAAAATTAAAAACCCCAGAACTTCTTAATATTTTGCTTAAGATTTATTGATAAAAGGATGGATTAAATAAATTACATCAATTCATAATTTATTAAATTTAAAAAGTAAGTTATTATAAAAATAAATAAACAAAATTCTTATGGTAAAAATAATTTCATTTGTATAAAATTAAATTATGACGAAAAAAGTTATTTTACAATAAATATATAATGAAGATATTGGAATTGATAAATAATTATCTCCAAAATCTAAATATCATTTTTATCAATATATTCTCATTTTTTTTCAATAGCTTATTTACAGACTCAAATTAAATCTCTTTTTTATTTAAATGTTTGTAATTTAAAAACTATAGCAAATTAACTTGCTTGAAGTATGATATTATTTAGATATTAAGTTACTGCTTTAGCTTATTGAAATCAAGAATTAAATATTTTGAGATCTTTCATTTTTCAAAATATGAGTATCAATTGAGATATTTGGGGATTTAATTTCTCACAGCTTAAGCTCTAAAAATTCAAGAGGACAAAGTCGTAAATCATCTGAACAACTCAGTATTTAGGAGTAAAGAGCACAACCAAATTTATTATTTATTGAGCATTAATTATTATTGTATTTTCAACGAATTGCATATCCCAAAAAGTCTATAAATTAAAAATTAATTGAATGCTCATAGAGATATTTCAGGTACTCCAAATTCTGATATCAAAGATTTTTAAGCTTAAAGTCTCTCTCAGCAAGATTGTTAAGTTAAACAAGAAGAAGATGGTGGAACCGGTAATTAAATCCATAACAGATAGAGCAATCCAACTTCCAGTTTACTTAATTAAAATCTGGTATTTAATAATGTATCCTAAAATATTCTAAGATAAATTATTGAATTTTTGTTTTATTAAATTTTTACAATCAGGTAAATACAGCTTTTAGAATAAATAAATCTAAAATTATACAATTTTTAGTCCTTAAAAATATCTATATAAGCCTGATTATTTTAACTAAACTAAGTATAAATATCAAATTCTTTTTACCCAAAGATTATATTATTTCAGACCAATTTGAGAAACATTATGATCATTATTTACATGATCACAATAAACATGAGCTAGATTTATAAAAATAACATTTTTTACCAGAATTTCAATATTAAACATATTATAATGTTTATAAATATACATAATTTTTTTATCATTAGACTCATTTAGATAAAAATATCTTATATAAAATTATTTTTTTGTTGCTCTTAAATTTGTTAAATTTAAACAAAAATTCTTAACTTTTTAAAAATTTAATGAAATCATATTCAGCATATTTATTCAAAAATACGACAATCGAAAAATAGTATTAAATAAATATAATTTGGTGGTGAATTAAATAAAAGATGGATTTTATGTTATTCTGCGATAGATTTATACATTTAATTTTAAAATAATAAAGAATTTGTTAGGTGATTTGGAAAAATTCAATTTTATATTTAAAATTATAAGAAATAAATCTAAAATAAAAATAATATAATCTTAAATAAACGTATTAGAATGAATTAATTATAGTTAAATAACAATCATAAAAAATTCCATGTAAAAAAATTGAAGTTAAATAACATTTGGGAACCTTTTAAGTAGTTTTATATTTAAAATTGATAAAGTTTTAATTAAAATTTATATATTAATAAAATTTTAGTTAATTATTAAAAGATTCATAATTTATTCAATTATTTGAATCTATTACAAATTTCGTTTTGTAATAACATTTTGGGTAATTTATTTTCTTATAGTATTTTGATTAACATAAATCAAAAATTTAAAATGTATAATTTTTAAACAAAAAAGGCTACAATAATTTAAATAAGTTTTGCAGTTTAATGTTTACATTTTTCATAGTTTTATTAATAACATTAATATTTATTTAAAGATAAGCTTTATAAATTCATAAACTTAACTTACTTTAAATTGCTTAATGTATTTGGAAATTGAAATGCTTAGTCAAGTCAAGCTATAGATTAAAATCAGCTTTAGAATTAGATAAATATAGACATAATTGGGCAAGAACCTCCAAAATCTGATAAACTTGAAATATTTAAAATTACCAGATATGAGAGAGTCAACTAGCAATCAGAGCTTGAAACTTTAATAAGTTTAATTATTTTAAAAAGTCTATTTCTTTAATAAATAAAAATGAATTTATAATAAATTTAATTAAAACCAAAAAAAGATCTTTGCTTTTTTCTCTATAAATCCCAACAAAACCCCAAAAATACCCAACAAATAAAATCACTAAATCATTTAATTAAGGGGTTTTAGGGTTTTGAATAGACGGAGCAAAGGTAGATTTTTTCTAAAAAGAGGAATGCCTCCAAGCATCAATCTAAGGAACCTTCCTCGCATCAATCTTAGCCACCTTCCTCGCATCAATTTCAGCCACCTTCCTCGAATCAATCTTAGGAATCTTCCTCGAAGCAAATTCAGCCTCACTCCACATAATAGACACAGCTTATTTCATCCCAAGTTTAAACATAAATTAATTATAAACATTATTATAGTTCTTGTAATTCAAATTTATTTAACATAAATATGAAAATATGCTTTTATGTTTTTAAATATTAATAAGCAAATTATTAATTAAAGGTAAAAAAATAAAAGTAGCTTTTAATTAGTTTATGAAATATTATGATTAAATATTAAGTTATATTGCTTTTTTTTATACTTACAAATTTTAAATTATAATTTAAAGAATAAAAATGAAGAAATTACTTAATTTAAAATACATTTTCGAACAATAGAATTGTTATGTACAATCAAAACCCCAAAACCCATTAGTGAGGTTTATAAGTGCTTTGATTTGTAGGGTATAGTTGGGGTCTTATTGGGGTTAGTTGAGAAAACGCAGGTTTTTTGTGAATTTAATGAATATTTAATTATTATTAGTGTACATAATTCAAACAATTTTTATGTACCTCTTGAATCTAGCTCTCTGGAGTGGCTCATGTATGTCTTCTAAAGATTATCTTGGATAAGCGGGAGCTCTAACGATTATCATCTCTACAAGCCTTTTAATTTCATTGCAGAATCTTCCTGTTATATATGTTTAGAAGCCAAACTTATTGATTATTTTTCGTGCTTTGTTCCAAAGTAAGACATACTTTCAATATCGCACTCTAAGATTATGGCAGCAACTGCCCAAACATCCCATTAAACAGAGCCATTAGTCCACTTCTCCTGATTGGATAGTATCCTGGTGTGCTAAGCACTTTAGCCAAAGTTATTATTTCTTATCTTATTGCTCTATTGAAGTCTATGACTACAATTTCTAATGGACAGAGATTTAACATAACATTTTCAGGCTTCAAATCTCTATGTACATACCCAAGTTCATGAAGCTTTAAGCCCTTAATCATTTCTGACAGTATCTCATTTAAATCATCTGGGTATCTATTATGATAGAGATACTCTCTCAAAGTCATTTCAAGCTTTTTCAGTCTTAATGCAACAAAGCCATGCCCAAGAATAACTCCATCAAGTCTAGTAAGTTCTTAAACTATTTTTTCTAAGCCTCCCTCAGTATTATGTATTCGTATGCAAATTCATTTTGATACTGCTCGTTTTTAATGAGATATTTAAAAGGATATACTTTGTAAGCATACTCATCAACCACTATAAGCTTAGCCTGTTTGGCAGGTCAAAATGCAAGTATTTTTCAATACAGCTTTCAATATCAATTGCATTCAATGCAGGTATATACATAGCTCTCTCTTAAAGACATGCTATAAGAGTATCATTTGCTGGCTGATTCATTGATTCAAAACGCTTCTGCCTCTTGAGCCTTTCCTATTGTTGTCTTTATGACTCTAGAGAGTTATTTTTTCTTTTAGCAGGTACAAGCTTTTAAGATTCCTCATCTTTAATCAGGAATTCGCTTAAATGATGCTTCTGCAAATGCCTCTTTACTTTGGCTGAGTGAGTATAAGACTTCATGCATGTTGTACACTAATATCTACCATCTATTTTATCATGCTTAAAGTAGATTTTAGCTCTACCAGAGTGTACCTCTTTGATTTGCCTCTTCAAACTAGACTCAGTTGAGAAGAAATTTTGGCAGTCTTCATATTAAAATGTTTTAATTTTTTCTATTCGTTGCTGTTCTTTATCTTCCT
>ARYC01010520.1:0-12132 GCA_000711775.1 Oxytricha trifallax | reverse complement strand
AGAAAATAAAATTCAAATTAAATAAATAATATAATTAGACCAATGGAAAAATGCGTAAACCTCAAATACCCTCAATTTTAAACCCCCTGTGTTTTTGTTGCCATGTGTCAATTTTTTATTAGTAGTTGGCAAAAAAATTAGGGGGGTGGTCAAAATTATATACGTATTTGTAAAAATTGATACATCTCAAATTTAGGGGTCTGTATAATTAGGGAAGTTGGGAGATTTGCGAAATTAGCGATTTTAGAGACCTGCGTAGTTTAGAGCAAAATAGGGACTTTTTCATTAAAACCTCTCTCATTTACCGAAAAGGGACTTGAAAGTCGGGTAACTCCATTAGAATTTGGAAGTTTTGCCAAAATATGGCACGCATGCATAATTGCGATAATATAAAGGCAAATGCAACTAAGTAGAATCGTGAGGGAAGTGGGCATTTTAAGAGTGCAAATGTGAAATAGAAGCAGTATTTTAGAATTGAGTGTTGTAAAGAGTGAATTATGACATTTTTAAGTATAATATAAATAGTGTTATTAATTATCATAATCTGCGATGAATTTAAAACTGACATGCCTGGTGAAATTGTAAAGGGAAACAGGTTTTATACACTACTTCAGCTATGAAACAAACATCATCACACAAAACCGAACCGAATAGTGTGAATCTACTTCTTGATACTGAATGCCCATATCTCCTGGATGTCTTCTTTTCTTAAATTCTGAACGATTTCCGCAAACCTCACCATTTGCTGGCTAAATGTGTAAAGCCTATTTAAACTTACTTGTTCTGAATAGTGTCCATCTTCATCTCCTTCTTTGTATAGGAGAATAACTGCTCAATTTGATTGCGCCAAGGCGAGTATTCGGCGTTGAAGAGCACATTCACTTTGAACTTTCTGGCTGTGGCTAACATCTCTGAATATTTATGAATGACTGCGTTGTCCATCAGCAGGACCACTTTCTTCGAGTGTAGTTCTTTGTCAGTTCTTACACTGCGTAAGGTATGGTAGATAAAGTTTTCAAATAGAACTGAGTCAAAAGCTCCTTCTATCACTTTATGGAGATAATTTTATCCTAGGAAATCGCAGCAATATAAGACATTGAGAATTGCTATCTCTTAGCTGAGCTTTTCTTAATTGACAACTCTCTCACTTTCATCCCATAGTGTCCCAGGTTCTGCTTCATCTCACTCTAGTATTCCTTATTGCTTTTCAAGTGAGGGTCTATAAATAGCTGGGGCCAAAGCTTTTAGTAAAGCCCCTTTCACTCTGCAAGTTTCCCTGCTCTGACCCAGGGTTCGATGAGTCTTTGTGGAAGCTACTTGAGAGTTTTAATTTTCTAGGAGTGACCGCAAACTGACTTTCCAACTTGGTTTCGGCATCTAGGTCAACAGACTTCTTCCTCGAAGATTCCAGTTTTAGTTTTGATATTTTATCGAGAATAGTAGTTAAACCACTCTTCACTTTTGAAGCTGAATTGTCTTTAGACCCACTGATTTCACTGAACTATTTATGCGGAAACTCTGAAAAGTTTTATTCAAGGTGAATTTCTTGTTGGAGGTCTCAGGGACCTCTAATATTGGGGAGAGGTCTTTTGTAAATGCTAGCCGAGTTTTCATTGAAGGGGTCTGAATTTGCTTTTTTTTTTGTTTCAGTTATGGATTTCCCTAAGAGTATTATGCATTAATAATTACTTTAGTATTTTCAATGGTTTTCTAACTCTAGTTACTGGTTTTCGATGACTACTTTGACCCCCTTAGGACTTTTGGTCCAAGAATTTAGATTGGAGTGCTGACAATTTTCTTTGGCGTCTAGGATATTTCTTAAACCCCTAACCTCCCTGAGGTCCTATAAAGCTTTTCATTCCAAAATTGTTAATTGCTTAAGAAATTGACTTAGCCATACCGAATTTCCCACTTTTAATATTTCCAACCTATTATCAACATTAAATTACGTAGAAAATATCATTTAAATAAACTGTAAAGCTCAAATTAAATTGAGAACTTACAAAGTTATTTAACTTCAGTAAATTGATAGATTTTCATTCATAGTTATGGATGCAAGAATTGACGGAATCTTTGGACATTTTAATATTCTACCTATGAAACCTACAAAGACTTGAAGAGCAATGTTTGTAATGTCATAATAACAACATTAAATTACGTAGAGAATATAATTTAAATATACTGTAAAGCCTAATTTAAATTGAGAACTTACAACATTAATTAACTATAATAAATTTATAGATTTTCAATCATGTTAATGGATGCAAGAATTGACGGATTCTTTATACATTTTAGTATTCGACCTTCAAAACCTTTCTTAAATAGTAGAGCATTGCATGGTTTGTTATAATAATATTTAATTACAAAGAGCATTGCATTTAAAGAAACTGTAAAGCTTATATTAAATTTAGAACTTACAAAAACTTTTGATCTTCAATAAATTTATTGATTTTCATTCATGTTTATGGAAGCAAGAATTGACGTTATCTTTTAATATTTAAATATTCGACCTTAGAAACCTAAATGAAATTGTAGAGCAATGTTTGTTATATCATAATAACATCATAAAATTACAAAGAGCATGGCATTTAAAGAAACTGTAAAGCTTATATTAAAGTTAGAACTTACAAAAAAATTTTAACTTCAATAAATTGATAGATTTTCATTCATGTTTATGAAAGCAAGAATTCAAGTAATCTTTGGACATTTAAGTATTCGACCTTAAAAACCTACAAAGTCTTGAAGAGCAATATATTTTTACTCATATTATTAACATTTAATTACACTGAGCATATCATTTGAATAAACTGTGAAGTTGAAATTAAATTGAGAACTTACAAATGTATTTTACTAAATTAAATTCATTGATTTTCATTCATGTTTATAGATGCAAGAATTGACGAAATCTTTGGACATTTAAGTATTCAACCTTCGTAAAATTTTAGACCAATGTTTGTAATGTCAGAATAACAGCATTAAATTAAATAGAGCATGGCATTTAAAGAAACTGTAAAGCTTATATTAAATTGAGAACTTACAAAGTTATTTAACTTTAATAAATTCATTGATTTTCATTTATAATTATGGATGCAAGAATTGACGGAATCTTTGGACATCTTAATATTCGACCTTTAAAAATTTTTCTAAAATTGTAGAGAAATAAATGTTTACTCATATTATCAACATTAAATTACAAAAAGTATTGTATTTAAAGAAACTGCAATGCTTAAATTAAATTGAGAACTTACAAATTTATTTAACTTTAATAAATTCACTGATTTTCATTTATAATTATGGATGCAAGAATTGACGAAATCTTTGGACATTTTAGTATTCGACCTTTAAAAATTTTTCTAAAATTGTAGAGAAATATTTGTTTACTCATATTTTCAACATTAAATAACATAGAGCATTGCATTTAAAGAAACTGTGTAGCAAAAGTTAAATTGAGAACTTAGAAAATCTTTTTAACAACAATAAATTCATTGATTTTCATTCATGTTTATGGATGCAAGAATTGACAGAATCTTTGAACATTTTATTAATTTACCTATGAAACCTACAAAGACTTGAAGAGCAATGTTTGTAATGTCATAATAACAACATTTAATTACATAGAATATTGCATTTAAATAAACTGTCAAGCTTAATTTAAATTGAGAACTTACAAATTTTTTTAACTTAAATTAATTGATAGATTTTCATATATGTTTTAAAATCTTACTTCTAAATAGGGACTACCTAATGGAGGTCAACCTAGAAAAGATATGAGGAGAAGCATTGAAAACATTTCTCCAAGTTTTACAGATTGATTACTATTATTATCAAACTTTCACCATTAAATTGCTCCTAATAATTTTTTTCCAAATTAAGTACAAACTTGATTTGGAGGACCTCCTAGAGAAACAAAACTTCATTAGGAGTATTTTAATTTACTAAAATGAATAAAATTCTCATAAAATATGTCAACTTACAGTCTTTTATGATTAATTAATTTTCTTTCCTCTCAGCAAAGAATCTACCAGAGTGTCTTATACTCTACTATAATCGTTTATCTCGTTAAATTTTATCATTATTATAATAAAATATATCAGCAAACTAAAATGAGCGCTTGCCTGTTAAGAAGAGCGGCATTACTTGGATCAAGCCAATAAAAGTTTCATTCCAGCAACCAAGAAAAGTAAAGACCAGAGACGCTTGTACTCAGTGGGAGCCTACTTATGACAACTTTGACCAGTCTAGCTATGAGATTTAATATTATTTAAGTTGGAGGTTATCATAGAAGCTGTGTAAAATGAGGATGAGGTTAAACAATCCTCCATAGAGCATTAATAAAGACCAGCCTAAGTTGACTATTAATTCAAAGAATGCAATAAAGTTTTCCCTTACAAGTCAACTTATAAGAGACACTTGAGAGATATACACAACGATATGCCAAGGTTATATCTCTAGCATTAAAAGAAAGATGTAAGTATGTCTGTGAGTTCTGTGAGGAACCATATTCTCATAGTAGAGACCTCAAAGTGCACTTAAAGAAAAAGCACAATTAAAGTTTTGTCTTTATTCATGAACCTACAGGGAATAGTTTCTTCTAAAGAGAAGATCAAGAAACCCAGTGGAGTCTCTTAGAGTTGAAGTGTAGAAGTAAGTCAAAATGAAGAAAGCAGTCAAGAACTTTCCAGTCTCTGAGATCAATAAAATCATGGTTAAATTGAGGCAATGAAGATTCCTATATTAAAAATTATTGACTTAGATTCTTGCCTAGAAAGCTATCTTACTCTTGATGATAAATTGAGAAGAGAGTCATTACTGATGACTAATATGCTTACAAGATATATCCTTTCAATTACTTCCTTGCTGATGACAAGTTCCAAATGGAATTTGCTAATGAGTATTATGCTCTTTAAAAGGCAAAGTTAAATGAGTGCAGGCATATCATGTAGCTTGATGCTATTTTACTTGGTAAAGATCATGTAGCCTTCAGGCTTCCTTTATTATAAATTACTTATAGAGAATTCTTATCTGACAATAGATGTCAGAGATAAATTAGCTAGATAGTATAGCAGATAGTTGAGGGGATTGAAGAGCTTCACAAGCTAGGTTATGTTCATAGAGACTTAAAGCCAGAGAACATCATGATGAACTTTCAGCCTCTTAGATTTTATATTATTGACTTCAACAGAGCTCAAAGAGTGCAAGCTTCTGCATAAGGAAATGTATATGGCACTCCTGGGTATTTCCCAGAGAGAGAGGATTGGAGAGATGGAGACACTTAATGGGATATCTGGGCTCTAGCAGTTATAATAATAGAGAGCGACATGCCAAGAAACGATTACTAGGTGAGAGAGATTCTAAGCAGAGAGTCAAGCAATATCTCGAGGAAATTAAAATAAATGGAGGTCTCAGAGAACTTGCATACTCAACTATTATCAAGCCAAGCTAAGAGAATTAACAAACGATAGAAACAATCAAACATCAACTTAGAAAGATAAAATTCAGAGAACTGCCACATGACTCTAAGCTTATGTTTGTGTGTAATATTTTAAAAACTCTCTTTTTATACTCACTTAAAATACTAATATTTAAACATTAAACCCCTACATAAACCCTATTAAAACCCTAATAAAGCATGCCTTAATAGTCTACTTTTATCAATCAAAAACTCAATCAAACTACTGAAATGGTTATGAAGTTTTGAATGATTGCCAACCTGGGTCACTGAAGAGGAAAGACGCTCCAGGTACTCCTGAAAAAGGGTATTCCCTTTGCTTTGAAAAGCAGGTTTCAATCTATTAAAGCATTATCGTGAAGTCCTCAAGTCGATAATGGTGAGATTAAAAATGCTAGATGTCTGATTTCATTCTCTGTGACCTTATCTTGATCCTTTTCGACTATATGGTGCTTATCAGCCAATTATAATTACTATATTAGTTTTAAAAATTTAACCTCTAACTATACCAGAATGGATTTCAAAGTTAGAGCTATTTTACGGCCTCCTAGAATCTTAAGGCTATCAAATGAGCCTAATTTCATTCCTTTAGTTGATACTTACTCGGGAAATCCACTGTAAAAAAAGTCAAGATGATTTAAGTAATTTTTGAATTTATTCTTTAAAATTTCGAATCAAGGTTTTAACCCAAAAGTTTAAATCTTACGCACTTAAATAATTAAAATATGCGAGTGAAAATTATTAATCAATATTTTCAAGCGAAATCACACAGACCGTGAACAATAGATTCAACTAGTAGTGCGAATGCCTACTCTATTAAACCTGACCAACTACTCGCACGAAAATGGTACTTCGTGAAGATGATAACATTATTAATAAAGTATTATTAATTTGGGGAAATTTAAAAATAAAATTTTAATTGTATTTCTGATTAATCTTAAGTGCCACTAATTACACATGGCTCTAATCTAAATTTGAATTAATCAACTTTTAATTTTAAATTGATTGTACAATTATAGATTGTACAGTTTTTAATTGTACAACAAGTTTGCAATGAAGATAAGTGATTGATAATTAGCAATTATTAATTATACAAATATGGTCTGTATCATATAATCACTTTTCCTGCTTATCCTTCATCATTTCTTCTTCAGCCCTCATATTCTTATCGCTGCTTAAATTTCATTGCGAGCTGGGCTTCGTTGAAAGGAAACTTCTTTTCATCCGATTTCATCTCCTGACTGAGTTGGGCAATCATCATCCTGGTCTCAAATGACTTCTTGTCTAAATCACTTATCTTGTCAAAAAGCAACTGGTTTGATATCGCTGTGATCTAGCACTACTGAAATTTAATTTTAGGCTGCTTGTACTTAAGATTAACCGGATGCGATCAATGTCTTATTTTTTATGTCTTTTTCCTCAGAGATTCAGATACTTAAGAATAGTTCTTGCCGCTTTCATCAATTTTGATCTCGATGATAAAGAAGTTGCGCTCGATTGCTCTTCAATCGTCAGTTTGAGAAGTCTTAGAATTCATCAAGTGATCGTAAGTAGATTTAGAATCAAGAGATGCGAGACTTTATTTGTATTACTACTCTGCACCATTCAGATTTATATTCCATTAGTTTTTATTATAATTGCTAATTATCAATCACTTATCTTCATTGCAAACTTGTTGTACAATTAAAAACTGTACAATCTATAATTGTACAATCAATTTTAAATTAAAAGTTGATTAATTCAAATTAAGATTAGAGCCATGTGTAATTAGTGGCACTTAAGATTAATCAGAAATACAATTAAAATTTTATTTTTAAATTTCCCCAAACCAATAATACTTTAGCAATATTATTGGAAGTTTCGTGAGATGGCTAGGGAATTTGTTATAACAAAAATCGATCTATGAAGATATTTTAGCTTTGTAAAATCTTTTGAATACCGGCAAATGTGATGTGATCGCATCTTTGCTTATACATTTCGGGAGATTTATTCTGATGAAAATGATATTTAGAGTTTTCAATTTCAAGTTTGGTAAAATACCATATTTCAAAGTGATTTTATTATGAGAAATCAAAGTGCTCAATGGATGATTTATGTCTCTAATTGAATTATTTAATCCATCGTACGTTCAAATTCTCATTAATGTTCATAACTCTCATTTTGATTACTTAATTCGCTGATTTATGTATATAAAATTATTATTTATGCATTTTGGTAAAAGTTGTAATTTATTATTAGAATAAATATTAGTGATATTAAAATAATTAAAATTAATATATATTAAGATCAGAATTTTAAATAACATTTAAATTTAATTAAAAAAACTAATTATTAATGTATTATGCAAAGAAAGAAAAAATAGAAAATCTAGTTGTGATGGGAGTTAATCATAACTCCTCTACTAGTAAATTTTTCACTTCCTGCTATCGAAAATATTATGTATTTTAGTCAATTTGAGATTATTGTTTATTATTTATTTAAAAATTTTCATTTTATTTACTATGATTTTTAATTGTGTTTTGTGCGCTTATTTTAAATCTACCTTTTAGTATTATTGACACTTTTTCAGTATTTATTGCTATTAAATATTTTTTTTTCATTATAAGCTTCATAAATTTTATTGATTATTACAAATTTATTTTTATATTACACTCGCTCATTATAATCGATCAAAAATATTAAAGAAATTTGAATATTTAAATTTAAAATATATTTAAATTATTTATAAATCATTATCTAAGTATTATTATATTTATTTATTGAAATTTAACTTGATTTTCATTTAATTATATATAATATGGGCGTAAGTAAAATATATATTTTTTTTTACTACTTGTGTCCATTTCATTTATTACAATAAATTATAATAATAATTTTGTTAGCATATATCTAAAACTTATTTTTATAAATAAAATATATTAAGAAAGTTAATTTATTTACTGTTTTTTATTTTAGGTTAATAATTAATTTTATGTGTAGAATTTATTTTTATTTTAAAGATTTGTTACTTTTATAACTAGATTATTTGAAAATTATTCATGCTATAACTTATAAATATATTAAATTAAATTTAAAACAAAAGAAAACTTAAGTTCTTTTATTTACTGTAAATCATCTTAGCAAATAAATCAAAAATGTAAATATATTTAATGTGGTCAAGTAGCATACCCTTACAAATATAAATAATTAAGTTTTCAATTATCATTAATTTTGCTTCCAACTAAAAAAGTAAGTTCTTTAAAGAATTATGTAAATTCTATTTAGAACTTCGGTGGTGCCTTCAACTTCTAGAAGAAGTTGACCTCTCTGCATTCAATATTTGGGGGGGGTCTAAGTCGGTGCAAAAAATTTTTCGAAATCCTAAGTCGGTGGAAAATTTTTTTCCAAAATCCTAAGTCGGTGCAAAAAGAAAAAAATTTTTTTCTTAAAAAATCCTAAGTCGGTGCATAATAAAAGAAAATTTTTTTCAATCAAAAAAATAAATATTTAAAATCTTATAATAAAAATATTGACTTAGATTTATTTAATAATTATTATTTATAAAAACCTAATGTAAAGACAAAAAAGACATTCAGATATTGTAAAAACATCTAATTTAATAATGGATGTCATGATTTTTATCACAGATATAGAAAAGTAATTGAAGAACTTTAAATAATTGGGATTCTAGAGAATGATCCTAAATGTGATGGATGCAATAAGAATATGATTTTAAAACCAAGAAAAGATGCACCAGATGAAGTTGAATACTAATGTATACGCACATGCAGGAGAAAAAAATCAATTCAAACTTTATTCCTATTCAAAAAACATCAGTAACCAATATCAGCATGGTATTTATTAGTATTTCAATACTTTGCAATGGGATATAGTTCTTCACAGACTAAGTACAATTTAAGTATGTATAATTATAAATTGAATCAGAAATTAATAAAGAATATTTTCTAAGAAATCAGGTAAAAAATAGCAAATTTTTTGGAGATATTTCATATCTAAGATCCAAATGAAAAACTTAGGGGAGATATTGAAGTAGATGAAAGTTTATTTACTCATGGAAAATTTCTACATGACGAAGGCTTTATTAGAAACATGAGAGTTGATAGACAAATTTGGGTATTTGGCATGGTTTAAAGATATACTAAAAAAGCAAAAGTTTTTATTGTTTAAGACAGAACTAGAGATACTTTATGGCCTATAATCCAATAATATTCTTAAAGGGGTTCTACTATACATCATGATGGCTTTAGTTCATTTAAAATGTGCAGTTTTCATAAGCAGGATTATTCAATAAAAGATATGTTCATGAAGAACTAAAATATAATTTATTTAATCAATAATAGTAAGATGATGATGATAATTATGATGATGATGACGATGATGATGATAATGATGATGATTAAGATGATGAAAATGAAGAAAATATATTTTAAGATGTTGAAATGCAAGATGATAGTGAGAATAGCAATGTTAATTTAAGACCTAGAAATTTTAGAGGTACAAATTAAATTGAAAGTTTATGGTATTAACTGAAAAGATATATAATAAATATTTATAATACAGTAAGTAATGACAATTTGCATGATTTTTAATGGAAGCTCTTTGGAGGAGACAACTCAAAATCAATAAATAAAAGGCCAATGAATCTTTATATGAGATATTTAACATATTATTAATTAATTAACAATTTTTTGATTGAAACAAATTTTCTTTTATTATGCACCGACTTAGGATTTTTTGAGAAAAAAAAATTTTTTCTATTTGCACCGACTTAGGATTTTGGAAAAAATTTTGCACCGACTTAGACCCCCCCAAATGCAATTTATTATACGTAAATCTTAATTTTACTCAATGAATTTGGAGGTCTTTTGGCCGTTTCTGCAATCGATGAGCCAAAATTCACATAAATATGTATCACAACTTGATGTTTGAGACTTGTTATAAAACCTTATGCTAGAATTGTAGAAGTAAAAGCTTTTATGATATGACTAAGCAGATGAAATTACCAAGTTGTGTTTCTTTGTCGTGCATGTTGCAAACATCAAATGTTATTCTCTTACTCTCCTTTAGATTATTTTTGGTGATTTCTACAAAGGAAATATTAGTTAATCTCGAATCTAAATGGCACAGTCTGTGAAATCATTAAATAAAGACTTTGAATGAAATATCTAAGCAAACTTAAAATATTGATGCAAAAATGCAATTTATTATACGTAAATCTTAATTTTACTCAATGAATTTGGAGGTCATTTGGCCGTTTCTGCAATCGATGAGTCAAAATTCACATAAATATGTATCACAACTTGATGTTTAAGACTTGTTATAAAACCTTATGCTAGAATTGTAGAAGTAAAAGCTTTTATGATATGACTAAGCAGATGAAATTACCAAGTTGTGTTTCATTGTCGTGCATGTTGCAACATCAAATGTTATTCTCTTACTCTCCTTTAGATTATTTTTGGTGAATTCTACAAAGGAAATATTAGTTAATCTCGAATCTAATTGGCACAGTCTATGAAATCATTAAATAAAGACTTTGAATGGAATATCTAAGCAAACTTAAAATATTGATGCAAAAATGCAATTTATTATACGTAAATTTTAATTTTACTCAATGAATTTGGAGGTCATTTGGTCGTTTCTGCAATCGATGAGTCAAAATTCACACAAATATGTATCACAACTTGATGTTTAAGACTTGTTATAGAACCTTATGCTAGAATTGTTGAAGTAAAAACTTTTATGATATGACTAACAGATGAAATTACCAAGTTGTGTTTCTTTGTCGTGCATGTTGCAAACATCAAATGTTATTCTCTTACTCTCCTTTAGATTATTTTTGGTGATTTCTACAAAGGAAATATTAGTTAATCTCGAATCTAAATGGCACAGTCTGTGAAATCATTAAAAAAGACTTTGAATGGAATATCTAAGCAAACTTAAAATATTGATGCAAAAATGCAATTTATTATACGTAAATCTTAATTTTACTCAATGAATTTGGAGGTCTTTTGGTCGTTTCTGCAATCGATGAGCCAAAATTCACACAAATATGTATCATAACTTGATGTTTGAGAGTTGTTATGATACCTTATGCTAGAATTGTAGAAGTAAAAACTTTTATGATATGACTAAGCAGATGAAATTTCCAAGTTGTGTTTCTTTGTCGTGTATATTGCAAACATCAAATGTTATTCTACTACTCTCCTTTAGATTATTTTTTGTGAATTCTTCAAAGGAAATATTAGTTAATCTCGAATCTAAATGGCACAGTCAATGAAATCATTAAAGAAAGACTTTGAATGGAATATCTAAGCAAACTTAAAATATTGATGCAAAAATGCAATTTATTATACGTAAATCTTAATTTTACTCAATGAATTTGGAGGTCTTTTGGCCGTTTCTGCAATCGATGAGCCAAAATTCACACAAATATGTATCACAACTTGATGTTTGAGACTTGTTATAAAACCTTATGCTAGAATTGTAGAAGTAAAAACTTTTATGATATGACTAAGCAGATGAAATTACCAAGTTGTGTTTCATTGTCGTGCATGTTGCAAACATCAAATGTTATTCTCTTACTCACCTGTAGATTATTTTGGGTGAATTCTAAAAAGGAAATATTAGTTAATCTCGAATCTAAATGGCACTGTCAATGATATCATTAAAGAAAGACTTTGAAT
>ARYC01010518.1:0-11652 GCA_000711775.1 Oxytricha trifallax | reverse complement strand
ATAAGACCCCAACTATACCCTACAAATCAAAGCACTTATAAACATCACTAAGGGGTTTTGGGGTTTTGATTGCGTCTACGTGATGCTCTTGCATTTTAATTTAAATAGCCTGGTTCAACAAATCCAAAAAATTGAAGATACTGACTTTATAAATCTCCATTATCTAGTTTTATATTTTTATAAGTTGAATTCAATCCTTTCATATCATGTCTATAGATATTTAATTCACTCAACTTTCCCAGAGACTAATTTTAAATTATCATTTTCCTCTAATCCAAATACTTCTTCTTGAATTGGTTGATAAATCTGATGTTATCAGTATTTGCTGATACCAGCTTTAAAATTTTCCATATTTTATATATAATAAATTATTATTACTCATTTCGATACTTGGGCATTAATCTGGTATGTTATGAGTTGTTTTACTAATATTAAAGATTGTCTTGAACATTTTTAAAGCCAAATATTAGATTCAAAAATGTTGGCTTTATTTTTGGTACTTTTTTTAGTTTTCTCCTTTTTGGTTTTTTTAGTTCTTTATCTTCATTTAGTGTTATACCTTTAATTTGAATATTAAATTGCGATCTTTTTAATTTAAAAAGAATTATTTAATAAAGATTCTGAAAAATTTAATTGTCACAATATATTAAATTATGAATGATTTTATAATTTAATAATGTCTCTATTATGAATTAAATTTATTTCTAACAATTTACTTATTTTATATATATATATATATAATTTTAACAGAATTTCTTATAAATCTTCATTGAAATCTTATTTAGATTAGAAACTAGCAATATTTTATTGTTCTATATTAAGAATAAAGTTTTATCATCATCATATTTTATCGCATCTTTGAATCGATAAAGTGGTAATCTCCTAATTATCAGGGTTATTATATAAAAAATAGAATAAGGAATATATTCTTAAATAATTAATTAGTTGGAAAGATGAGATAATATATTTATTATTACTTTAACAAAGCAATTTATATTATTTAATTAAAAATAATAATTAAATATGCATTACTCATTTATCATAATAAATTCAATTAATCACCTTAATAATAATTTTCATTTTTTAATTTTTAAATTCTCATCGATTATAATACTGATAATGTTGAGGATGATAATGAATATGTTGAGGAATGACAAAAACTAAAGTATATTAATTGCTTCGTAGTAATCACTCATAAACTAATATAAACCAAGCAAATAAATTAAATAATTAAAACTAGAGAATTTCATTTTCAATAAAGTGAGTTGTCTAGTTCAATCAGTCTAGTTTGGTCTCCACTTATATTACTTGCTTGTGTTATTCCTATTTTGGCTCTCTGTGTCACCTGTGCCAGTTATTGCTGACTACTCTTACCTGGTCTTGGTGTTCTTCCAGCTACCCCTTTCTTGCTGCAATTAACACAGTTGATGTATTCACCTATTTATTAAGCTTCATTATTATTAAATATTGAACAATTATAATATGATATTTTGTTTATGTCGCAATTTAGCTAAACACTTTTACTTATTATTATATATGTATATTTATATTATTATACCAAATAGTTTATCTATCACTGAAGGTTTTGATGCAATACTAGTAATGTAAATGATTGTTGATATTTGGAATCTGCCCTCTACATCAAGTAATTTGCTTTTTCTTATCATTTTTGAGAGTTGATAGGGGCCAACTGAGGTACTAATCAGATTGTAAAGCTTTAGGTGGTTTGAGACAAAATAAGTTATTTATTTATTGATGTAGTAGTATAAACAACAATTCATTGTAGTTTTCATTTCTTAATGCCAATGAAATCATAAATTATTTGATTAGATTATATTTAAATTGTTCAAATATTTATAAATACATATTAATTTTGAATATCTTTCTCTTGTTGGATTTATTTTGACTAAATCCAACATCCTAAGTTTAATTTGAAATATTTATACTGATATACAAGTATTATTAATATAAGCTGTATTGAGAGTCCTAGGATTAGTAATATCATTTATTCTTTCATCCCCCCATATGTCCTTAGCTGTATTAATAATCTTTTAACTTATCAACATGAGCTTCAAGTTCTTCCAGCTATATATAATATGCAGAAAGCTACAGTATGCATTGGAAAATAACTAATAATATAATCTATTCATTCATGCTCGTAACATTCATGACTGGATTGCTTAATCTAGTTAAACTTTTGTAGAATCTGACAAGTAATTTGTTTAGTTACATGGATATTAAGTAATTAAATATATATATATATATATATATTCAAACAAATATATAGAAATAAATGATTTACTTTCTGATTAATTTAGATACATTATATTATTTTACAATATGAAATTTCATTTGTTTTAATCATAAATATAGTCTTATTAAGAATTGAAATTTAATTAAAGATTTTTTTTATACTCCATGAAATGTTTACTATAACTCTTTTACAATTATAAGATAGTGAATTGCAAAAAACAATCATAAATTTCAATTAATTTGTAGATAAAAATTGGTTAAAAGTATTGGACAACTAGCAAGAATACATTTAAAAGAGTTGGGATGATCTTTTCCATTTTACGAGAACATTATAAATTTATATTTCTCTTTCCTCATAAAACATTATGTTATCCCTTTTCATAAATCCATTAATCAGACAAGTAAAAGATCTATTTTATTTGAAGTTTCAGTCAAAATATTGACATGAATTAGTCTTTTCAGACCTTTTCTGGAGCTTATTAAGTATTTATGAATATAAGATCACCGCATATCTTGATATTTTAATGATTTAGAAATTTAGGTAATTTTAAAAAAAATTACTTCTCTAAATCAACTTAGAATGATTCACAAGATATGAACTTCCTATTACCTTTTAAGTTTTGTTAATAACAACACTCATTATTATTTTTATTGAATATAAATTATTTAAAATTAACCTGGTTTTATTCATCATTGGTTATTGATTTAAGTATTTATGTAATATAAAGCATTAATATATTCATGTACTTAAATGTCTCTATATATACAAAGAGATGTTTTTTTTTAATTTTAATTTTTTCAATAACATCAATAATAAGATAATTTCAATCAAAGATATCAAATTCCTTAAGTTTTATATATACCTTTGGTAAAATCCTTTTTAATTATGAATCAATAAATCTTCTATATATCACCAAGATATTGACTAGAAGAAGTTGTAAATATCTTGAAGTAAATTAAAATCATGAATACTCTTCACTTGAATATTATTTGAAATATCTGAATTGAAAAAAACTTTACCAATAATTGCCTAATTAAGTGATTCATTACTTAATAATTCAATTTTCATCTGCTTACTAATTTTAATAGCTTAGAATTTTTTATTCATCTTTCTCGATGGCCAAACCAGGTTTTCTCTGGGGAGCCACTAACCTACACTTTACTGCCCTGTTTATCTATTTAGTTGCCCTGATTTGGTCACCTCTGTTTTATTGTTTATCTGATCTGTAATTGAACAGGAAGTTCTGCATTTCATTTAATTAATCAATGAATTCTCCTTCCACATTCTCAAGAAATATGAACTCCTGCTCAATATATGTCTGATATTAGTATCTTTAAAGGATTTCTTATATTTATTAGTTAAAGCTCAGTTATTAGGAATCCTTCTCAATTTTCACAATTATTCAGAAAATAAAGTTCCTCATGCTGCAGCGATAGCTTAATGTAATGATGATACTTGTGATATCTTCCATATTTCTTCAGTATCTGCTGTTCTTGTGTGTCCAATCGGTTGACCCGGTATATATTTCCATTTGCGAGTTTTTTTAGTCATCCACGACAATTGGTAGGAGGATAAATTTTTTATGCTTCTGATAAGTAAAATATTATTTCTTTAACTTATCTTAGCTGTATCCTAGGCCTCTTCGAAAATTTGTCAGTCTATGTATCAAATCAATATGCGTCAATTCCTAGTTTAACTTTTTTTCAGTTATTTAATCAGTATTTTCAACCACAAATCTCTTTTCCTAACTACTCATCTATAAGCATCTTCTCTGTCTTCGATTCTTTTCATTCGGGCTTTCCCAACAATGGTTCTTAAAATGGGGAACAGACGATGATAAAAATCCTCGTAAATTTTCGTTTCAATTCAAATTTGACACATACAATTTTTTCAAAATCCTTGCATGTCATTTCTTAAAAATTAAAGAACTTTTAAAGTTTCAATTATTCAGATTGAAAGCAGATCGAACAATAATTACTATATTAAAACTTTCAATATCAATAGTATTTTTAGATTAGATTTTATTCGTTAATGATTTTCTTGGGCATAGTTTGAAGATAAAAGGACATTTAATAATTAAAAAGCATTTAACAACTTCATATAAGTAAAATGAAATAATAAGTAAAAATTATCATTAAAAATTAAATATATTTATATAAGTAATTTACAAAATAATATATTATGTGAAAAACAACAAATAAATAAAAATATTAAACCCATTAAAAGAAAAGTTGCATGAATTATATATATTTTATAAAAATTAACTATAGATCACGTATAAAATTAAATTAAAATTAATGATAACATGAAAATATGTAAGATTAAATAGCAAATGGTTGTGACAAATTTTCCACTCTAATATTGGAAAGTGTAGTCTGAGTATAAAGAGGACGCTGAACAATAGTAGAAAGGTTTAGGATAAGTGAAGCTATAAATTAAGGTATTCTGAGGCATTTAACTGAAGGAAAAGTCCAAGTCAAGCAGGTTTCACATAGTTGAAAGCCTTAGTATCTCCAAGACTATTCATATGGTGATGTAGAAGAGTCAGGTAGAGCTCAAATTACTATGATCTGAAGCTTTCAACGCTCGAAGGAGTAACCTAAGGCACCATAATATTGAAAAAATACATAAAATTTGGGAAATTTAAAGTTAAAGTAAATTATAACTGCAATTAAATTGATATATAGCTAGTTTAGATGAATAGAAGAAAATTACTATATATAAAGAAGAATAAAGAGATTATGATTTCTGAATTATTAACTGCAAATATATTAGTTTTTGAGAATTTTTTATTTATGAGATTTCCTAAATAAATCTATTTTAGCGAAGAGCTCTTTAATTAAATGGGGGGGGGGAAGTTTCCTGCACTGGTTATTATATAAAAAAAAATTTTAGGGAAGTTTCCTGCACTCTTTTTTTAATTTTTTAATTTTTATTTTTTTCATTAAATTAATCTTTATAACAACCATCAACAAACTTCAGGACTATTTTTATTTTAGTTATCATACTTTAATTTATTAATCAATATTCAATATCTCTCTTCAGATTCCAAAAACTCTGACATTTTTTATATGGTATTTGCAAGTTCTGTCTCTTAAAATATTATAATGATTGTATCCGATTGTTATTGTAATTATGATTGAATTTACCTTTTTCTTACCAAACCTATATAATGTTAAACTATATTTTCTTGAACTACTTCAATGATGAGCAATGTGGTCTAAATATTAAATGGTTCATAAAAATATTAAATTTGTTAATTTATGTCAAATTTATTAAATTTACATAAAAAAAATAAAGCGTGCAGGAAACTTCCTCGAGTGCAGGAAACTTCCCCCCCCCAATTAAATTATCATCAGCCAATTATTTTTTTATCTTGTATGTGCGATATAGAATAAATCTAGCATATTCTCGTTTTATTAGTTTTATTAGTACGTTTCTTTTTGGTTTAAGAAAATTTATCTAATTTACACAATCACTGAGAATATCAAAATTAAAATTTGTGAAAATATCTAAAACCCCATAGATCAATTAAGAAGCGATGATTGAAGTTAAGAACAATTAGATTAAACTTTAATAATCATTGGCGGCTAATTATTAAAACTATTGGCTCTATTAATTATCCATATAAAGTAATCCAATCAGAGTGTGTATATTAGATTTTTCCCTAATTATAATAAATATTAGCCAATAGTAATTAAATTTTAATCTTATTGTTCTTAACTCCTATCCTCATGTCTTAATTCATCTATGGGGTTTTATAATAAAATTGATATAATCTGAAAAAAATTAAAATAACTGAACAAAGATAGTGAAATTTTAGATAAATATATACTTGAATAAGCGAGGAGGCATTGGTACTTTCAGCCATTTCCAATTAATGAATATGTAATTTATTTCTGTTTTAATTTATTTTAATATAATCTTTAAATAAAAAAAATTCATGCATAATAATATAATAAGATAACCCAAAATTTGGGATATTAATTTGACTTTAATTAAAAAGTTGATTTTCTCAAGAATTTTAAAACTCTTTAAAATAGTTTAAATACCGAAATTTCATCTATTTTGACCATATTTTTATCTTTAATAAATTGCTAGATTTCTATCAGATTTTTTGCAATAATGCCATTTTATTAAGGTTGTGAAAACTTACTCAAATTGACTATGTTCTAATATTCTTCAAAATCACTCCTGTAACTTTAATATTGGAGATTTTTGGAATATCAAAAATAATTATAAAAATTTCAAATAAATACAATATTTTCGGAAAAAATGCACAAAATATTAAAAATAAAGAAATGTAATTGCTTTGATTAAGAAAATATTTTTAGACTTCTTCAAAATTTATATAATTTGATTTAGATTTTTCTTTACTAAATGATATTAGAATTTTTTTAAAACAAAATCTAGAGAAAATATTTTAAATTACATTAGTAACGGGACTATAAGTTTTTTCACATAAACTTGATTGCTATAAATAATATATTATAATGATTTGTAGTTCATTTGCAAATATATATTGTGACTAGTCAAGATTTTCTTCTAAAACTAAAATTTAGACGATTGCATGTTAATCAAAGCATGAACAAAATCAAAACACCAAAACCCTTCAATTAATAATATATTTTTTGATTGATATGGGTAATGTTGTGTATTAGGATTTCTTCTGGGTAGATTAAAATTTTGATGCCTAATTTCATTCTACTTTTCTTTTTGTATTAGTTATTATATGTGATTAAATTTAGACTACTATAGATACTTAAAAATTTGATTTAATTAATTATTATTTATGAAACTTTATGTAATCTTTTATTGTTTGTTTAGTTTAATCAAAATAGTGCTTTTTCTTTAAAATTTTTTTTAAATTCCATATTTGAAGTTTTTATTTTCATAATTTATAAACTTCCAATATAGTTTTGTTATTTTAGGATGTCCTTCAAATTAAGTATCAACTTTATTAGGAGTAAAACTATTCTTTTAATTTTACATTTAGAGTTCCAAATATAGTTTTAATCTTAATTATTATTTCCTAATTTAATTAAAACTATGTTAGGAACTCCTTCTAATCAATATATTGGGTCATCCCATATATCTGGAAATTTTTAAATTTCATATTTGTGAGCAAATTATATTTTTGTGAACAAATTCCAGATAACGTACTGGAATTCATTCATAGATCTTGAATACCAGATCTATGAATGAATTCTACAATATCTTGAATAATAAGAACTTATTTTTTAATAAAGTTTTTTACTTCTTTATATAAAATAATATGAAGGATATTTTAATTTATATGCAATACATTTAATTAATATCACAAATAATTTTCCATCAATAACATAATTTTTTTTTTATCTTAAACTATTTCATCTCCACTCACAATTCAATTTAAATTATCATAATAATCTAAAATAATTATAAACTGAAGATCAAGTATAATGAATAATTGGAATTAAGGTTTATTATTTAAATAATTTAATAATTAAAAAACATCTTTAAATAAACTAACTTTCATTGCAAATTATCCACATCGTATGATTACCATTATTCTATGTAGGTAAGATAAGTTAGTTATTTTACTTTATTGGGTTATATATAGAAAACTCGACTGAAGAACGTGATCAAGTCGCAAATGTGAAATCCACCCCCGTATATTATTGATTACCTAATTATTTTATTATTATGAGAACCTATTGAGGATTATTCACAAGTTAATAAGGTTGGCGGATATGGGGATCGATCTAGCGATTCTTTAATGCTGGGAAGGCTGCCACCCGCCTACCAACTTGGTCTCATGATCGATTATTATTTTTATTTCAATACAGTTATATATTATGCGGGGTTAAGCTTGGCTGGTTCTGGGAGGTGGCATCTAGGACTTGTGGTGCAAGTGGTAATAGCCCAGTTTGACTCCTCCAGTCACCTGACAAAAAACCTTAACTATAAAAATGTATTTATTCAAATTAGAGTCAAAATCGTGAATAAAATAATCTTTAAATACAAATAAATAAACAATATGCAAACTTGAAACATTTATTTTGCATTATATTGTAAATTTGCATGATTCTAAATAAAATTATACATGATTTATAATATAATTATATCGATTCATTTATTTTTGTTGCTTGAGTCTTTTATTTATATTAATATTTATTATAGTTGTCTTAGAAATAGAAATGAAGTTTGCTTTTCATATTTTGAAGTTTAATTTATTAATAATTAAAAAAATGAGTAAATTTCTAAAAATTATCTCATAAGAGTATCAAAACTTAAAAATAAAAGAAATTGAAATGCTAGTAAATAAAAGTGTGAATAAATTTACTTTCATGATTGTAGAAAAATAATTATATAAATAGGAAGAATAAAAATAAACAAAAATTATGATAAAATTATAAATATTAAATATAAAAGAAATAGGCTCAAGTGTTAAAAATATATTGTTATTACTTGCTCCCATATTTAATATAATATTAAATAAATCAAACAAATATATTAAAATTTATTATAATATTCTTTAATTAATGACTTATTATAGTATTTGTCATATTTTTAGAATTTAAATATTCCTAATTCTATATCTATTTTGACTGATTCAAAACCCCAAAACCCTTTCAGTAGTTTGATTGAGTTTTTGATTGATAAAAGTAGACTATTAGTGCATACTTTATTAGGGTTTTAATAGGGTTTATGTAGGGGTTTAATGTTTAAATATTAGTATTTTAAGTGAGTAAATGAGAGGTTTGGGGTCAGTTTATGACAGTGAGTATATAGATTTATTGTTTAAGTTGCGTTATGGATGTGATTAATATGGTGATCAACTCAGACCTATTCTTAATTATACATCAATAGCAAGGCTACTTCATAAATCTCCTGCAACTGTGAGGTCTCACTGTCTATTAGCATTGAATTTAAAGAGATAGCAGCTTAATTCTAAGCCTAAAAGACTTCGAAAATTTTAGCAGCATCATATTGACTATCTTATTGATGATAAGACTCTTAAATACTGGGCTCATTTCTCTCTAGCCTAGAGGGCTGTGATGTTTCATAGCCAATTTCCTGAGTTTCACATATCTGCTTAATCGATAGCTAACATATATAAAAAGAAGGAATATCTTACAAGACAGTCAATCGCATTAAGAGAGTGATTGACTTTAATGTTCCATTTTATAAGGATAATTTAAATTATATATTCGATTAAATGCAGAGGGCTATTACTAACAATATTAAGTTCATACACGCTGATGAGGCAGTATTCACGTTTAATACCTTCATATCAAGGTCTTGGTATAAAAGATATAGCTACATTGAATTATATGATTAAAAGGTTAAGGTTTAAACTCATGCAATTCTTGGTGGAATAAGCGAAGATAATGGCCTCGAGACTTATGTTATCCACCCTCGCTCAATAAAGACCGAATAATACATAAAGTTCTTATATTAACTCAGAGATAAGTACGCCGACTAAGAGATTATTCTGTTTGTAGATAACTTATCTGTCCATAAAACTAAAGACACAAGGAAGGAATATGAAAGGCTAAACATAACACCTGTATTTAATGTTCCCTACAGTCCTCAGTTCAATGGTATTGAATTATATTGGGGGTTATTGAAAGGTCATTATAAGAAATTGCTGCTCTATCACTTGATGCACTACTTGAAGATAGATACAGTCGATTTTATTAAGTGTGCTGCTAAGAGAGTCAGCGATGATAATGCTAAAGTATGCGCAAGAGAAGGGAGATTTTGTGTATATAAATAAGTTTTAGATTTAAATGAATGAATAAGTTCACATATTCAATTTGCCCGTAAAGGGATTTGGCTTCTCTTTTTTTTCTTCCTCTAAGGCTTGCTTGGGCCCATGTTTCTTCTCTTAGTGCCAGCTCCTGCATCTATGTCATCTCTTCTGGCTTTTATAAATCTTTGAAGAGCCTCTTACTCAATTCATGTTTTACTTGAGACTTTCTCTCTCTGTTTAATTTGCTGCCCTTTCATCAAGTATATAGCAGTACCAGGTTTTTCTATAAAGTTAGAAGACTAAGCTTACTTGAGATGTAAGGATGCTTTTGAAGTTCCTACAGCCAGGTATCACTTATTTTAATACCTTGCTTCTCTTTTTCTTCAGGAGAGATGCTGTATCGTTTCTTGTGAGCTTCTTAAATAACTTCACTTAAGTACTCAGGTTTCAGAGTTGCAAGAACACCAAAGAAGAAGTTTCTCTCTGGCAACCTATTAGAGAGCTGTAGCTTTGATGGAAGTAGAGAGCTACGTCCGGATCACTCATAGCATCGTCATATAGGTTTGTCACTGATATTTCAGGGTAGTTAGGTATCTCGATCATTCTAATTTCATCAGACTTAAAAGCTTTTTTCTCTTCATTTAACAATGCTTTTAAGAATGATATTTTTGTTCCCTCCTGTGTTGGCAAGAACAATCCAACTATGGTTAATAAGTTAGTTATAAGTGAAAACTTACCTTGCTATACCAAGTATCTGTAAAGATCTTCTTTACTTCTGAATTTTCCTATTAAATCTTGAGATTAAATTCTCTTCATTGCATCATTCATAGACTCCATCTTGCTTCCAGTTTCTATAAATGTTAATAAAATTTAAAATTATGGATATCCATTCTAAACTTACTAAAATTTTACTAGTAAATAGGGAGATCCACTTGGAGGTCAACCTGAATCAAATAAATAGATAAAGATGGAGGAACTTTCTCCAAGTTTCAAAGTTTGACTTCCATTTTTATCAAACTTTCTCAATTAAATTGCTCCTAATAATAATTAATTTAATTAGGTGGTGCTCCTAATTTATTTAAAACTTAATTAGGAAGTTAAATTAAAGTTCAAAACCGTATTAGGCGGTGCATTAAAAAAATTAAATTTTAAAACTTCCCCTCCTAAATTTACGAGAACATATTTAGGAGCACCACCTAACTCGCCAAAACACATTTAGGTGCATTTTAATTTATAAAATGGATGAAATAATATATAAATTATCTCAAAATTTTAGAAATATAAAACTAATGTCTCTCACTCTGTTCCCATTAAACCTCTCTATATCTTTGAGGATATGCTCTTACTTGTATATAAAAGTAGAATTTAAACAGCTTATATATTTATTAATAGTATTTATAAAATGAGCGGCAACTTACTAAGAAAAGCGGCATACTTGGCATTAGCCAACAAAAACTTTCCTTCATGAATCAAAAGAAAATTGAGACTTGTGATGCATTTACCTAGTACGAACCTGAAATTCTCTAACCTGAGGTCTCAGACTTTGAATAACAATTCAGTTGTTAAATAGAAATGCAGAGCTAAGAAATTCAATGAGAAGTTCCAATAAAAATGTTTGAAGAGGAGGAAGAGAAAAAAGAAATTAAAGCATTACATTTAT
>ARYC01010516.1:0-19957 GCA_000711775.1 Oxytricha trifallax | reverse complement strand
ATTAAATTAACCCAGAAAGGGATTTGGCTTCTCTTTCTTCTCCTCTTCTTATGGCTTGCCTGGGCCCATGTTTCTTCTCTTAGTGCCAGCACCTGCATCCATATTCATTTCATCTGGCTTTTAGACATCTTTATAAAGTCTCTTGCTAACTTCATATATTTTCTATGATATTCTCTCTCTGTGAACCTTTGCATGTTCTTTCATTAGGAATATACCAGTCCCAGATTTCCCTATAAAGTTATAAATCAATGCTTACTAGAGAGGTAAGGATGCTTCTTAAGCTCAGCCAGCCAGGCCTCACTTATTAGTATGCCTTGCTTCTTTTAATCTTCAGGAGAAATAGAGTAGCGTTTTTTGTGAGCTTCTTCAATGATCTCTTTGAGATAACTCTCTCTTAAAGTGCCAAGAACACCAAAGAAGAAGCTCCTTTCTGGAAGCTTGTTGGAGATTGTTTCTTGGTAGGAAGATAAACAACCAACTCTTTATCATTCATCGCATCCTCGTAGAGATTAGTGACTGAAATCTCTGGGTAGTTTGGTATATCTATCAACTTTATTTCATTGTTTTTGAAGGCTTTCTTCTCATCGCAGAGTATAGCTTTTAAGAATGAAATTTTGGTACCTTCCATCGTTGGAAGGAATAAACCCACTTTCGTATATGATTAAGTATATGTCACATTCTTACCATGCTAGTGAGGTATCGATAGAGATCTTCCTTGCTTCTAAATCTTGAGATCATTTCTTAAGCTTCAACCCTCTTCATTGCAGTACTTATAGATTCATAAAGACTCAAGTTAACTACACCCATGTTTGGCAAGAACAAGATATAGCTTCCATTTTTGATTTTATTGAAATTTAATATATTTATTTAAAATATTTCACATTTTTAATACAATAAAAACATACTTAAATTCATCCATCTCTTTAAAAGGTCACCGGACAATCTTTTAAAAACATTGTCCGGCGGACAATCATTTCTAAAGATTGTCCGGCGGACAATCATTTCTTAACATTGTCCGGCGACTCAAAATTAATGATCAAATTCCAAATAGAAATAACAGACTTTAACATGGATATAGAACAAAGATCTAAGTATCCATGCTAAATATAAAGGCTTCATTAATATCATTCCAAAAAGTCAAATCGGCACCCTATATATTCCAAAAGGAATATAACAAGATCCGTTTGGAAAATAAGAGATAAAGAAAGATTGAAGTAATATATCAAATAAAAAAGAAGGAAACTAAAAAACTTAAATATTCTTAATTTTCAAAAATATTCAACGATAATGATGTATGACATTCTTTAGCAATTAAGCTTAAGTGTGGTTGCTTATATTAATTTATTTAATTTTAATAATTTTAATTTTGAGTGTTTTAATTACTATATTATAATCATAGATTAAAGTTAATTATATAAAAAGGTTTGACTTTAATTAACTGAAACTAATGATTCCATCCTTGTTCCTTCTCTTCTTATTGAATTTCAAATTATAATATATAGAGTTCTGGATCCTACTATTAAAAATCTTAGCATTAAATATGGGCATCTTATAGGAGGTCAACCTGGTAACGATACGTGGAGAAAGCTGGCAGAAGCTGTATCAAACTTTAGAGATGGAGCTCCATTATTATCAATTTAGTTCCATTAAATTAGTACTAAATTTGTTTAAACTTAATTAGTACCGGTACTAAATTCGTTTAAATTTAATTGGTACCAATATAATAGTACCAAAACTTAATTAGTACCAAGTTTTAAACTAATGAGGTTTTAATGGAAAAGTTCCAAAATGGTTCAAAACCTAATTGGTACCAGTACCAACTCAATTTTATACTTGGTTGGTACCTAAATCGAAATTATTAAGTATGAAATTAGAAAAATTATATTTATAAACTAAGCATAAATATGATTTCTAACACCTTATATTCAACCGTAATTGTTGTCGTATCAACTCCTATACAGAGTGACTATAGCCAGAATAGTTATTAGAGCTTTATAATAGAAATTTAAATTTGAATTTAAACATGGCGTCCAACTTAAATCGTAAGGCAGTTTCTCTTGGAACAGGTCAATCATTACTCAACTTTGGCTCCTCCAAGAAACCAGAAGTAATTTATATTGAAAAGTAGGTTGAGCTAAGAGCTCTAGAGTTTGAAGCTGAGGTCTTTAAAATATAAGTTTAAAACAAGAAGTAGTGTGCAGAGATAGGAGTTTTAATATAAGTTGAATTGGTTGAGGAAGATAAGGAACAGCAACCAATTGAAAAAATTAAAACATTTTAATGTGAAGACTGCTAAAATTTCTTCTCAACTGAGTCGAGCTTGAAGAGGCACATTAAAGAAGTTCATTCTGGCAAAGCCAAGATCTATTTTAAACATGACATAGTGGATGGAAGGTACCATTGCACAACATGCATGAAGTCTTATACTCACTCAGCCAAAGTAAAGAGGCATATGCAAAAGCACCACTTAAGTGAATTCCTAATTAAAGATAAAGAAACTTAAAAGCTTATACCTGCTAAAACAAAAAATAACTCTCTTGAGTCATAATGAGAACAGGAGGAAAGGCTCAAGAGGCAGAAGCGTTTTGAATCAATGAATCAGCCAGCAAATGGTACTCTTATAGCATGTCTTTAAGAGAGAGGTATGTATATACCTGCATTGAATGCAATTGATATTGAAAGCTGTATTGAAAATTACTTGTATTTTGACTTGCCAAACAAGGCTAAGCTGATAGTGGTTGATGAGTATGCTTACAAAGTATATCCTTTCAAGTATCTCATTAAAAATGAGCAGTATCAAAATGAATTTGCAAATGAATACATAATACTGAGGGAGGCTTAGAAAAAATAGTTTAAGAACTTGCTTAGACTTGATGGAGTTATTTTTGGGCATGGCTTTGTTGCATTATGACTGAAAAAGTTTGAAATGACTTTAAGAGAGTATCTCTATCATAATAGATACCCAGATGATTTAAATGAGATACTGTCAGAAATGATTAAGGGTGTTTAAGAGCTCCATGAACTTGGGTATGTACATTGAGATTTGAAGCCTGAAAATGTTATGTTAAATCTCTGTTCTTTAGAAATTGTAGTCATTGATTTCAATAGAGCAATAAGATAAGAAATTGTGACTTTGGCTAAGGTGCTTGGCACTCCAGGATACTTTCCAATCAGGGAGAAGTGGACTAATGGCTCTGTTTAATGGGATGTATGGGCAGTTGCTGCATAATCTTTGAGTGCGATATGGAAAATATGTCTTACTTTGGAACAAAGCACGAAAAATAATCAATAGGTTTGGCTTCTAAACATATACAACAGGAAGATGTCTGCAATGAAATTAAGAAGCTTGTAGATATGATAATCGTGAGAGCTCCAGCTTATCCAAGATAATCGCTAGAAGACATACATGAAGCACTCAAGAGAGCTAGATTCAAGAGGTACCACAAAGATAAGCAGATAAAATTTGTTTGAATTAAATACAATAATACTCATTAAATATTCATTAAATTCACAAAAAACCTGCATTTTCTCTACTAACCCCAATAAGACCCCAATTATACCCTACAAATCAAAGCACTTATAAACCTCACTAAGGGGTTTTGGGGTTTTGATTCCTCATCAAGAAGATGCCAGTACCAGATTTTTCTAAAGATTTAAGCTACAAATTTTTCTTGAAATATAAGGGTGCTTCTGCAGCTCTGATAGCCAGCTCTCACTTATTTTGATCCCTTGTTTGTCCTTATCTTCTGAAGAGATGCTGTACCTTTTCTTTTGAGATTCTTGAATTATTTCTTTCAAGTAATCACCTTTTTTTGTTGCAAGTATGCCAAAGAAATAGTTTCTTTCAGGTAGTTTATTTGATAACTGCTTCTTAGTAGGCAGGTACAGCGAAACCTCTGGGTCATTCATAGCATTATCATATAAGTTAGTCACTGAGATTTCTGGATAGTTTGGAATCTCTGCAAACTTTACATCTTAAGTTTTCAATGCTTTCTTCTCTTCGCAGAGGATCGCCCTTAGAAATGAAATTTTGGTACCTTCCATCGTTGGCAAGAACAAACCAACTACATAATCATGATGAGTTACTATGAGTTTATTACCTTGCTGCACCAGGTAGCGGTGCAAATCCTCCTTGCTTCTAAATCTCTGAATCAATTCTTGTGCTTGCACTCTTTTCATTGCATCATTCATTGACTCCATTTTGTTTACAGATCTAAGAAATGATTTTCAAATTTATGTTTATTGTTTTCAATTATATACCTCTGTAAAACTTACTATTAAATATGGGCATCCTATAGGAGGTCAACCTCTTAGAAGGATATGGAGTAGGTTTTGTGAACTGGTTTCAAACTTGAGAGATTGGTATCAATTTCTACTGTTATAGTTCCATATTTTTAAATTTAAATTGGTACGTGCTTAATTAGGAGCAGCTCCTAAAATGCTAGTACTTAATTAGGAGCATTAATTAAAGCTAGTACTTAATTAGGAGCACCCTAATTTTAATCATAGAATCACAAAATACCTCCTAAAGCTGTACGTACTTAATTAGGTGCACTTCCTAAATCGGTACGTACTATAATCACTTTATTATTGAAAGTAAAAATTGTTACTTCCTCACCCATATGTAGAACTGGATCGTCTCTTAACACTCATAATTCTTCTCTCATACTCTAAGAACTTCCCTTGAAACTTGTTGGCTTGGAAAGCTCTCTATAAGCTCTCAGTTATAGAGGCAGTTTTATAATTTTAATTCAAATTTAAATATGAGTGCTAACATTTTAAGAAAACAACAACTTCCATCAAACTAAATGAGACTTACCTTTGGCGTCAATAAAAAGTGTGATAGCTGTGAGATGCACTCTCATAAGGAACTACCAGAGCTATCACTTGAGGTCTCTGTTATTAAAATAGAAATTAATAATAGAAAATAAATGGCAAACAAGTGTGTGGGAGACAGGAGGAGGAGAAAGGTATGAATGAAATTCCTATACTAACTGAAGAAGTAGAAGTATACTTTTGTTAGAAGTGTGAGAGAGACTTCGCTCATAAATCTAGTTGGTATAGGTATATGAAAGAGCATAGAGAAGCCAAGCCAACAGTATACTTAAAGCACGATAAATCGACGGAAAGTATGATTGCTTCGAGTGCCATAAGCAGTATGCTCATACTAGAGATTTAAGGAAGCATCTTTTAAAAGCTCACAAGAAAGATTTAGAGATTGAAAAGCATGAAGATGAATTGAAGCTACTTAACAAAAGAAAACAAGAGAATCTTCGAAAATGGTAGAGCTCGAACAAGCTTGTGAATCAGAATATGTGAGGAAATCACGCAACCTACCAGCATCTGAAATCACAAAGATTATGATTAAAATTCAATATAAAAAGATTCCTGTTCTTGCCTAAGTTGACCTAGACACTTCACTTTAAAGCTACCTTATATTAGAAGACTCCTTTGATAAGAAAGTTATCAATGATCATCAGTATGCATATAAGGTGTATCCCTTTAAGTATTTCTTAAGTGATGATAAATATTAGATGGAGTTTACAAATTAGTATCAAGTACTCACTCAAGCAAAGTTTAAAGAGTGTAGTTACTTAATCAAGGTAGATGCTGTTCTCCTTGCCAAGGATCATGTTGCTTTCAGACTCCCACTCTATGAAATGCCCCTCAGCGATTTTATTACTGATCAAAGAATCATAAGTAGCTTGCTTTGATAGCAACTTAAACCTTACAAGGTATAAAAGAGCTTCATAAGTTAGGCTTTGTTCATAGAGATTTGAAACCTGAGAATATTATGATAAATTTCTCACCTGTAAGAGTGACAATTATTGACTTCAACAGAGCATTAAGGGTAGAAGTATCAAGGCTAGGAAGTGTTATGGGAACTCCAGGCTATTATCCTGAAAGAGAAGACTGGAGAGATGGAGACTATCAATGGGATGTGTGGGCTTTAGCAGCAATAATAATAGAGTGCGATATGCCTCGGAATGATTACTACTCTACAAGGTGTGAGAAAGATGCTAAGTAAAGAATCAAGTAATTTATAGACAAAACCAGAGTATCTCAATCATTAAAATAAATGGCAGAATCAATAATCTTAAAACCAAACTCTAGATCAGACATAACATTAGAGAAGATAGAGTTGTGGTTAAGTAAAATAAACTTCAGACCTCTCCCACATGATCCAAAAGTGCATTTTGAGTGATTAAATTAAATACATTTACTATAAATTTCACATTAAAACCTATTAATAACCCCAACCCCTAACAAATTCCCTACAAATCAAAGCACTTATAAACCTCAATAAGGGGTTTTGGGGTTTTGAATCATGTTATATAATTAAGATAATCTACTAGAAATTATGCTGAATTCAATAATCAAAAGCACAATCAATAGCAGAGGTAAACACTCGAAAAAGTTCATAAAGTATGATAAGTCTGCAAGTCTGTAGGAATTTTATAATAAGCATTTAAAATCCATTTAATTTTAATTACAAACTATGTCTTTGATTTTATTATGTCAATAGCATGTTCCTAAAGTTAGAAACATAAAGCAGTTTGTCCAATAACAATTATCTTGATTTAGATATTATCACACATAATTTGAAATAATAGATGTTGTCATCTTTATCTTATTTCTCTTCTTATTTACCATATACAAAGGTAAATTAAAATCAGAATGAGTTACCTTATAAATAATTATTGCAAGAAAAATTAAGAAATACACTGATAATTTCGACTCCATATATATTCTTTTCCTATGCCCTCTAATAAATATTTGGTTGAACAGATAATTTCTTATTAAAATAAATATAACCTCTAAGTGAGCTCAGTACTCATAAAAGGCAAATTTAAATGCCCACCAATCCGCTCTCTGGTTTTAACATGTGAAAGAATACTAACCAACTACCAGTATCATCAAACAAGAATTAAGAGGCATTTCTATTTGTTAAATTGAATTCAATTGAGATAAGTGAAGGATTAACATTAATGTAAAGATATTGCATGTGACTGTAATAAACTCGCAAGTTATATTGTTAGTGGTTGATTTCGCCACTTGTAAGATATTGTTCCCATAGTTAAGTTCCGAAATTTGTTTTGTTTATAAAATTATCAATCACTTTTACCTAAAATAACTTCTACAAAATAATATAACTTACTGTGTATAATTTAGCTATTTATATTATATCACAAACCTATAGAAACAATGAGTCTTATATATAATAATATTTGAAAAATCTTGCTCTAGAATAATTTAGTTCGGACTTTTAAAACAACATGGAGTAGATATCCTAAAATAAATGTACAAATCACTCTTAATATTTAGATTGACTTTATTGAAGTCATAGGGATCTAAAGTTTAAATCCATGAAATCAGCTTAGTTCCCAGTATATTTAGCTTGAAGCAAAGACTCTAGTTTTCTACCACTGTGTAAACTTGATTTGATTATTATCTAAGGTCTAGTGAGACCCAAGTCAGCAAGAAGATTATTTTATTCATTATGAAGATCTGAATGTTACTCTCAAATGCTATTTGGCTACTTCTTCTGAGATTAAGAATGAAAATTATTAAATAAAACACATGGATAATCCTTAATTTCATTTTGATTGGGCTATCAGGATTAACTTAAACCAGTTGCCGCTCTCTCTCTGCTTTGTGAAAATTAAAAATTCTTTATCTGAATTTACTCAAATTGCCTCCCTCTTGATTCTCTTTCATCTAGTTTTCCTTTTCATGTAGGGTGATATAGAATAATATTACAATCTATTTAACCCCTCTGGTTTTCTGGTTTGGTTTGACTAGATACATAACTGCCTCAAAGTTTGGTTTAAATGAATTATATATAATAAAAAAAATAAATTCATATAATATATTATTAAAAGGGGCATATTCAATTAGACCAGATAGAGTTTAATGAAAGAATTACAATTCATTACTGAAATACTCGTCAGTGAGATTTTTTAAAATTCAATTTTTTTCTAAAATTCGCAATATGCCTTCTTAATATCATTGAACAAGGTTTTGATGGATATATTTTGAATGTACACACATAACAATTCTCTGTGTTGATATTTATTTTTAATAATAAGTAATAAGTTATACAAGAATCTTTCTTATGAGATTTGATAGTATGATAAGTTTCTCAATAATAGCTTGAACTATTTTATTTATATCTGATATTCCACATAATATTTGTGCGATTCCCTTACTCTATAATTATAATTGAAACAAATTTAGCTACTGACTCATCTATAACATTTATATGCCAATTACTTCATTATATAAACCGCTTACTTGCTCTTGGTATTTACTAATCCAAATTTGGCAATTCTTTCAGCTTGTTCTTCCTCCACTCATTCTAAAACATGCAAATTATGACTCTAAATATAAATAATTTGCATTTACTTCTTTGATATATTATTTTCATTGGATTACAAGTTGGATCTCATGATCTTTCAGTCAATAGTATTGAGTCCAATAGTTTTAATCAACACTCTCCTCCTCAAAATCACGAAGTCTCTCTTCTTCGCATTGTTTTCATTTAGCAGGTTCTCTAGTGTATTGTTCGTATTCTCTCTTTGTCTCAGGAGTTGCTGAACTCACTGTGGTTTTAATGTGCTTCTCGCTGTCTCCTTATTCTCTTGTCTCTGCATCGTTATATTTAATTAATAAATTCCATCCTGTTATAATTTAAATCGAATTTTATTTGTAATTTGCTAATAAAGTTGACTGCTTATATGCTATGATTTAAAATTAGAGTTGTAAAAAAGTAAATGTTTTCTTTAAATTAATGTCAATTGTTATAATAAGTAATAATCAGATGAGTTTAGCTTTCTTCATGAGTGAATTGAATTTCTCAATGTCAATCTCGCTATCTCCATTTGAATTTGCTTTTTTTATCATATCCCTTAGATCCTAGTCACTTGCATTTTCATTTCATTCAAGAGTCACTTTTTTCTAGTTATCAGAGTATATCTTCCTACTATCGTCATCATCATCATATAATACTCTAAATACCTTCCTTAGTTCCTTCACTCTGTAAATATATGATATATTCGATGTTGAAGTTACAATCTTTTCAGCCATTAATGCCATGAATTCATTAATCTTGATGCTTCTACTACCATCCTTTTCCACACATGTCATCACATTCTTAACTTCTTCTTTCTTCAAATACACGCCAAGTGCCTTCATAACTTCTCTCAACTCATTTACATCAATGCTGCCAGAGTTATCTCTGTCAAACAACTCAAATGTACTCCTGATTTCATCAACTTATTCCCTTGTGAGAATGCATTTCTTCTTTACTTCCTACTTATACTGCATGTATCACTTCCCATCCTTCTTAGTAATAATCTATACGAAATTCTATGTTTTCCCCAACTTTTTAGTCTTAATTCGATTAAGGCTAAATGGATCAAACTGATTGAGGTTATTAATGAAAAAGAGAGTGCTAAGTTTAGGGTATTGAGGGGATGTTGTTGTTTCAAGGTGTTTATTGAGAGTCCGAAGAGGGTGTCTGTGATCATTAGCTATCGCTGTAGTTTTAAGGACTTCCACCGAGGTTAATAATCAAACTATTAGAAATTTCCAATTAATCATCATGTTTTGTTGCTCATTTATTTACTCTTACAAAAAGTGGAGGTTGTCTTTTTATTGCTGACTGATTAGTTATTATTGTTGTTCTTCATACTGTTACTATTTAGTCTTAATTAGTTGGGCATATATATTTATAGAATTTATCAAGTCTTATTATAAAGGATATCCTGGTTTTAATTGTTAAATAGAAATATATTAAAGGGATCATTGAGTATGTTTGAATGATTCAATAAAGATAAAGCTATATGGTTTTATATGTTCAAAGTTAATCGAGAATCTTCCAAATATTTTAAATTATAATCATTAATAGCTTTGGTTTATTTAGAAAATATTTAGCTAATAATTCTCTTTTGGTGGTAAAAAATTAGTCTGAATCAATTAAAGAAATAAAATAATTATTTTTATCACAAAGTAAGCATTCTATAGGAATTTGGAGTGACTTTTCTAAGCAGTAATTTCTACATAAAATTTACTTATAAAATACTTTTTTCTCTATTGATTATCTCCATCCCCGTTGTGATTGTGTAGAACACTCTCTGGAGATTGCTTGAGGAATTGCAACTACTTCCCATCTGCGAAAGAATATAAAAGTGCCAAGAGTTTTAATCTGGATTTATAATTCCAAGGAGGCACGCTTTATTTCTAGTTTTTCCTTTGAATTTTCAGCTTATTATTAAGTGAAGACTAATTCATATTTTAAGATTGTGTCGATACAGATGTTTTTGAATTCATTACCACCCATCTATGGTGCTCCTCTAAAATTATGATAATAATAACTAAGTTTATAAACAATGATAAATTTTCCTTTTTAGCCAATCTTCTCTATCTTTAAGTTTCACGTTTTTCTTCTGGAAATCTCATCTTATAGCCTTCAGAGATATTATATTGTTGTTCAATATTGAATCTAAGTGCTTGAATGTTTTCAAAAAAATAGATTCTTCGACATTTCATATAAAAAGCATAAATAGTCTTAAAACAAAATATTGATTGACTCATAATGACTTTTCTAAAAATTCATTTTTTGATTAATTTACAAAAAAGACAAGTAAGCAAAAATTAAAAATAAATCAAGTTTCATTATCTACACTGGAACTTGGACAATTTAAGTTCCCTTTTAGTATTTATGGGCATTTCTAGCGAAAAATGTGACTTATAGGGCATTCGAGTTATATAATTTAGTCTTCAGCATTAAAACACACAAGTAAATTGAGCTGTCTCTGATCTCCCACAATAACAAGAGTACCAAACAGCATTGCTTGATATTTATAAGAATAATTCCATGTCTTCTATATTATTTTCATATTTAATTAACAAACCACACAGATACAGTATCAAGCAAAAAATTACAGTTATGTAACAAAATGCCTAACAACCAAAAAAATACTATAGAATAGTGAAGGAAATAATTGGGAATTAAATTAAAAAATATTGATAATTTAATACTACTAAATATAAACTTTACACTCAGAATTATTTTCAATTTTTCAGGGCTTTGCAACCCGTAATTAATGAACAGTCCCTTTACGAGCCAGTAAATCAAAAGTACAAAGACAATATATTTACCATAATTACCAACAACCGAACTAAGCTAGTCAAGTTAGGTCTTCTACAACACCTAGTATGAGAAAATCAAGCATTCATTAAATTATGACTGAATTTTATTGAACTTTATACTATAAGTATCTTCAAGAATATTTTCATCCACCCTTTTATATTAGTTTAATACTCTGAGACAACTTTGGTGTGTATGTATATTTTCAACAATTAAAAGAAGAAAGCCAATTTTAATACATTCATGAGTTAATTTTATACTTTTTTTTCCAAACATATGTACTGATTTAAGCATCTGAATAACGATTGAATTAGGCACTGTTTAGAGATAGTCATCTTTATTACTGCTGAAACATTTACAGTCTTTTTTGTGAAGAAACTTTAAGTGACAAATATAAATCTTACATTTTAGTTATTATGGTGATTTGCTTAACTTTAATCAAATAGCAGATCAACATATTAATTTAATGTTAGTTTAAATTCATTTATTATACTGGTTGAGATAAGCTGGAGGAGAGTTATCGATATTTTTTATTTTTATTCATATTTATTTCCTCAATTTTTATTTTCAAATTTCTAGAACTCTATTGCAAACAACAGCTTTATTTGGTAATCAATATAATTAATTAATTAATTTATTAAATACAATCAATTTTAATGTTATTCATGATTATCATCAAATTGTTAACTATATAAATCTCAAAAAATCATATTTAATTTGGGTGAAATTTATATGGGATGATTTCACTTGGGCCAACAAGTTAAACTTGATGACAACCATGTCGACATGCAATCTAAGTGATAAATATGATTATCGTTGCAACTTTAAAATAAAAAACTTCTAATTAAAAAAATTTAACTGAGTTAAATGACAGTGTTATGATTTATACAATTTATAAAAGCATAATCCACATTGTTTCTTAAACTACATTCAAAAAGAGTTGTTGTAATCTTATAGTTGATAATTATTTCTCTTAATGTAACCCACACAACCTCTTAGTAGTTCTTCCTTTGTTGTTAATCTCCAATTAAGTATTCACAAAAGCCTATTTATATATCTTGCTCTCGATATATAAATAAATATATACTCCTTCTTTAATTGACTTAGGTAGTTATATCTTTCACTTTAAAATGAAAGCTATCATAAACACTACCAAAATTGCTAAAATTATAGATATTCCCAGAGAGATAAATCTAAAAACTAGAAATGCTTCATGAATTATGGCGTATTAATAAGTCTTACCATGACCAATCATGTCCTAGTTTTTAGCTTATTGTAAGATTTGTAAGCTTAATACCCTATCATCTCTGAAGTGCCTTCATAAGATATCATTGAATAGCTCTAATGCATAAATTGGTTGCGTTAACACCAAAGTCTTGAAGATAGACCAACAATTGAATTGTGAGTTTATGCTATTTCTATATAGAAAACTGCTTCTATGATCCATTAGTTTCGTGCTTTGATTCCTTACTTTTAACTTCAACAAGTTCCAGGAAGTACAAAAGTCAACCTATTGTGATTAGTTGCTGTCTCAATATTAATAGACAGATTTTCCTTTTGGTTTTACTTATGCAAAGACTTTCACTTGCTTTGAATAGCGGATTCTTACATAAACTGCAGCAAAATTATTTAAAAATTAAAAATAAATTTATTAATAAATTATTCTCTGACTATCCCTTTCATCGTGAAAACTATTAAATCTTCCTTCTTCCTTATTGAATATGTAAGAATTATTATTAATTAAAATATTTTAAAATCTTTATATAAATGATTCAAGCATATTTTTTATCATTCGATTATAATTATGTTCAAAAGTTATACAAAGATGAATTGTTAGAAATAAATGCTAATTCGATAGCGCAGAAGTCTAATTTATATTTTCTGAAGCTAATAAAAAGTCACTTTTGTAGTTCTTACTTGACTTAAAGAATTTTAGTTGAGATTATTTACCTAGAACATTATTTATTTCTCTTTATAAAAAAAAATATATATAGTAACGATTGGAGTTAGTAAAAAAAGAAAATAATTTGTAAGAATTGACTTGCTTAAAATATTAAGTAGTTTTCAGGGTCCGCTATGTGGAGGCTTCTCTTAAGACCCCACTCCACCAAACTCCAAGACCTCATTATATAATATTAATAATAATAAATAAAATAAAAAAGTAAGCCGAACTTTTTAAATTTTTTAATCAATTAAATTGAGGATTAGCTGTGAGAATAGTTAATGACTTGTTTGTTCGTTTTCTTTTTCTCTTGTCGCCCCTCGTGAATTCCCTTCCGTTGTCATTCCATAATTTCGACTCAAACCAAAGATGGTTTGGTCCTCATCTCCCCACATCTACTAGTTCATGATCTTAAGTTCCTCAATAAAGTCTTCCTTGGTGTTTATTCTCATTGCCAAACCTCAATTTACAAGTAACCATTGGCCTAATATTCTCCCATCAAGGCAACTTCGTGGCTCTTATCGTTTGCCCTGTTAGCCATGCAGTGGTAGTTAAGAGAGATAGAGAGACGTAGGTGACCTCCCTAAAATTCGTTCTCCAAGAATGACATGATGTCATACTCTTCGAACTCAGCCCATAAAGTTTCCAATTGCATTCGTCCCCCTCTCTCTTGAATAGGGGTCCATAAAAACCGAGGTATAGGAAGCTAACCCCCTGGCAAGCCTATTTCTCGCCAAAACTAGTTATTAACCAACCCTGTGTCCATCTTACTTATAGCTTGCTCTTAAGATATTAATTCTTGCCTGAGTGACGATTTGATGGATGCTAATCGTTGCAAAGCTTGAACCCACCAGGACTTTGCACCCTTGATTGTTTTAAACACCATTAAAACCCCCATAACCCTTTCAGTAGTTTGATTGAGTTTTTGATTGATAAAAGTAGACTATTAGTGCATACTTTATTAGGGTTTTAATAGGGTTTATGTAGGGGTTTAATGTTTAAATATTAGTATTTTAAGTGAGTATAACAAGCGAGTTTTTAAAATATTTCACACAAACATAAGCTTAGAGTCATGTGGCAGTTCTCTAAATTTTATCTTTCTAAGTTGATGTTTGATAGTTTCTATTTTTTATTAATTTTCTTAGCTTGGCTTGATACTAGTAGAGTATGTAAGCTCTCTGAGACCTCCATTTATTTAATTTTATCGAGATATTTTTTTATTCTTCGCTTAGAATTACTCTCACCCCTGCAGCTAAAGTAATCGGTTCTTGGCATGTCGCTCTCTATTATTATTAATGCGAGAGCCCAGATATCCCATTAAGTGTCCTCTCTCTCTGGGAAATATCCATGAGTACCGCATACATTTCTTAATTCAGAGGTTTGCACTCTTTGAGCTCTGTTGAAAGCAATCATGATATATAATAATAAAAGTTAATATATAACAATCAATAAGCAACCTATCTCGCACCTTCTTTATTGGATGGACATGGCAAAATAACTTTCAAAGAATGATTACGTACTTTTACAACGGTTCGGGACGTTGACTCCTACAAATCGATCGAAATTATATTATAAGCATGAGGATATAGGCAAGATTGTTGGGCTTACAAAGCATTAGGTTGCATTGATCTGTCATTAATCCCTAGAAAATATAATGGTTGATAGCAAAGAAGCTCGTCGCACTAGAACTACCCTTAAAAGAGAACATGTTGAGTATTTGCTGGATCAAAAAACTCTTGAGCTATGGTGTGGGTACTCTTTGTAAAGTCGAGCTTTGATGTTTCATAGAAAGTTCCCTGATTATACCATATCAGCTTCTTAGATATACTACCTATACAAGAAAAACAAAATAAAATATAAAATGATGAAATCAAGATATTAGTTGACGCCATCAAGACTTTAGATAATTGATGAGCAACGATTCTAAATCTTTTCCACTCTATAAGGCAAGATCAACGATGGGGTAAAAATTGTATATACGGATGAAATTGTCTTCAAGCCTTATCAAGTTGAGGCTAAGACATGGGCAAAGCCTGGGATAAATTTTGAGAACTATAAGGAAGGGCTGAAGTTACAGACATAAGTCGCCATTGTTATATCAGTCTCGAGGAAGGGTTAGAAGGCTACTATATCAAGTCAAAGTCAATAAAAATTGAGGACATAGTTACAATGATCGAGTATTTAGAAGTAAGAAATCACAATAAAGTTATATCGATATTTTGGGACAACTTAAGGTCGCACCATAGCAAGAAGGTTTTAGGCAAGATCTAGAGTTATGGATGGGAGGTTATGTTCAACGCGCCATACTCTTCGCAATATCATTGTATTGAAGAAGTTTTTTTCCCATATTAAGCACCATTATAAGCTAGAGCTGGTTCGATTAAATTTTGGTTTAAACCAAAATTAGCACATAAAATTAATCAGGAAGTCAATAGAAAGTGTTTCTACCATGTCAATTGTGAGAATTATTAAGCGATATATTAGAATAATGAAAGACTTCATAACTTGATATATTGAACATTATATAATTTAATAATTAGTTATAAACACTGCAATTCATTCCATGTCCACATCACCATAGGCTCTCTTTCCAGTCTTTGCCTACATCTTGTCTAAGTCCTCTTTCATAATACTTTTAGGTTCCCAAGATCGCTTTCTTGCTTAAAGTCTGCAAAGCTCTGGCTCAATTCATGGAACTATCTTTTCTATCTCTGCCTTCTGGGCTAGATTTTCTATTTCATATATTGTAAAGCTTTTCCTTTTTATTCTATTATAATGGTTATTCAAAATAATTGAGGTACTTGAGAAGAATGGCTCCTGCTGGATTTTCTTGAATATATCCTCTCTTATCTAAATTTAGTTCTTTTTCTCTTCCTCTGCATCAGAAATATTTCTCACCTTATTGGCATGTTTGACTAAGTTGCTAAAAAATTGTGGATATAGGGTGCCCACTACTCCATAGAAGTACCTTCTATCTGGGAGCGTCTTGCAGTCATTATAATAATTCATGAAACTCATGAATCTTTCATCATTCTCCATCTGATGGAATATTTTTCCAACAGAAAGTTCTGAGTAGTATGGAATGTTGAAGGCCATTACATCAGCTGCTTTTAGCAGATCTTTGTCTCCTTTAAAAAAGTCTCTTAGAAATCTCATGGTTACATGGTCATCAGCAGGCAAAAATACCCCCCTAAAACTAATATTATAAAAAATGCTTACTATTAAATTTCAAGAAAAGTATCATGTCACTTTTAGAGCTAAATTTTTTTTAGAGCTCTCTGATATCATGGTCCCTAACTTGACTATCAAGGTTCATAATTCTAAATAGTTTTTGTTAATAACTAATAAGTCACCTTTTTTATAAGTTTAATGTAGAAATTGTCTCCTGAACCTAGTCTATAGGGCTAGTCTGATTCTATTGTTTGAGAGCTAGCCAAATTATTACCAGTAAAAAGTAATAGAATTCATACTAATGAAAGCTTTCTTGGCAATAAATGTATTGTCATCTTCAGATCTAAGTTATGGTAACCAGTGTTAAATATAATAAAAGCAAACAGATTTTCTATAGAAGTTCCTAAAACGCCATTATAAGACGCATTTAGCCGGAGCCAGGAGTCAGGCAAAATAATTCCGGAGCCGGAAGTCAGGCAAGCTCTTAAATTTTTTCTATCTTACTTTATTACATAGAGATGGACTATGTGAATTTATGAGAATATCCTTTTGAATGAGTTAATGAATCAAACTGCTATTAATACCATTTATTTTATAAAGATTATAATTAATAGAATATAGAGTAGATTAGGGTATAAATTACTATGTATTTATTATCAGATTACTTATAATTTATTAATTATGTATCAAACATTAGTTTAAAAATAGTATTATAATCGAATATATAATAAGCTTTCATGTCATTAAAGCTTAAATTTAAGCTATTTTAGTCGATAATAATGAATTATTATTAATTATTATATTTAAAATGTCAATCAATGGGACCTCAGATGGAGCTCTGACAAAATATTAATTATTCTCTCTCTTTTATCACGATTTGATGAAATCAACAAGTCAATTATCTGAGAATAAATTACTGATAAAACTTCAACTGATGCACTGAATGGTTTACATTTTGAGGTGACTTGAGATCGTAACATATCAAGTAGGATTCTGAAAACAAAACTTATGACTAGGAACATTGTAGGCATTTAAAAGTTGACTCGTAATGAAAAGCTCCAAGAGCCTGACTTCCGGCTCCGGAATCATCTTGCCTGACTCCTGACTCCTGGCTCCGGCCCAATATTCAATCACAAGGTAAGTAACGCAGCTATATCGACGATAACAGTTTATTAATTATAAGTTAATCCAATCTTAAAAATAATTTTTAGCAAATGATCCCAATCATTGACCATACAAGCCTAGACAGTTGCCCATACTGCGAGTCCACATATGAAAGCAAACATGCCGTCAATCAACATATAAGCGCAATTCACCGAGATCTTCATAAATCAGAAAAGCAGAAACAATATATAGATGGCAAGACTTGCCCCTACTCTAAACCCCAAAACCCTTTCAGTAGTTTGATTGAGTTTTTTATTGATAAAAGTAGACTATTAGTGCATACTTTATTAGGGTTTTAATAGGGTTTATGTAGGGGTTTAATGTTTAAATATTAATAATTTAAGTGATTATATGAGAGGTTTGGGGTCAGTTTATGACAGTGAGTATATAGATTTATTGTTTAAGTTGCGATATGGATGTGATGAATATAGCGAATAACTCAAGTCTGTTCTGAATTATACGTCTATAGCAAGGCTACTCCATAAATCTCCATTAACTGTGAGGTCTCACTGTCTATTAGCATTGAATTTAAAAAGATAGCATCTTAATTCTAAGCCTAAGAGACCCGTAAAATTTTAGCAGCATCATATTGAATATCTTATTAATGATAAGACTCTTAAATTCTGGGCTCATTTCTCTCTTGCCTAGAGGGCTGTGATGTTTCATCGCCAATTTCCTGAGCTCCACATCTCTGCTTAATCTATAGCGAACATATATAAAAAGAATGGAATATCTTACAAGACAGTCAATCGGCATTTAGAGAGTGATTGACTTTAATGTTCAATTTTATAAGACTAATTTAAATTATATATTCGATTAAATGCAAAGGGCTTAAGAGCATAATATAAAGTTTAAACACGCTTATGAGGCAGTATTTACATTCAATAACTTTATATCAAAGTCTTGGTACAAGAGGTATAGTAATATAGAAGTTTATAACTAAAAGGTTAAGGTTTAAACTCATGCAATTCTTGGTGGAATAAGTGAAGATAGTAGCCTAGTAGACTCGTGACTTATGTTATTCACCCTCGTTCTATAAAGACTGAATAATATATTAAGTTCTTGCAATAACTCAGAGCTGACTAAAAGATTATGCAATAACTCAGATATAAGTACGCTGACTAAGAGATTATGCTATTCGTTGATAACTTGTCAGTTCATAAAACTAAAGACTCAAGGAAGGAATATGAAAGGCTAAATATAACGCCTGTATTAAATGTTCCTTACAGCCCTTAGTTCAATGGAATTGAATTATATTGGGGGTTATTGAAAGGTCATTATAAGAAATTGCTATCTACCATCTGATGCATGATTTAAAGAGAGATACAGTCGATTTTATTAAGAGTGCTGCCTAAAGAGTCAGTGATGAGAAAGCTAAAGTATGGCAAGAGAAGGGAGATTTTGTGTTTATAAATAAGTATTAGATTTATACGAATGAATAAGTTCACATATTAAATTTGCCCGATAAGGGATTTGGCTTATCTTTCTTTTCTTCCTCTTAAGGCTTGCTTGGGCCCATGTTTCTTCTCTTAGTGCCAGCCCCTGCATCTATGTTCATCTCTTCTGGCTTTTATAAATCTTTGATGAGCCTCTTACTCAATTCATGTTTTACTTGAGACTTCTCTCTCTCTGTTTAATTTGCTGCGCTCTTTCATCAAGTATATAGCAGTACCAGATTTTTCTATAAAGTTAGAAGACTAAGCTTACTTGAGATGAAAGAATGCTTTTGAAGTTCCTACAGCCAGGTGTCACTTATTTTAATACCTTGTTTTTCTTTTTCTTCAGGAGAGATGCTGTATCGTTTCTTGTGAGCTTCTTAAATAACTTCATTTAAGTACTCAGGTTTCAGAGTTGCAAGAACACCAAAGAAGAAGTTTCTCTGGCAACTTATTAGAGAGCTGTAGCTTTGATGGAAGGTAGAGAGCTATGACCGGATCACTCATAGCATCGTCATATAGGTTAGTAACTGATATTTCAGGGTAGTTAGGTATCTCTATCATCCTAATTTCATTAGACTTAAAAGCTTTTTTTTCTTCACTCAGTAAGGCTTAAGAATGAGATTTTAGTTCCCTCCTAAGTTGACAAGAACAATCCAAGTATAATGGATTTATTAATCTTAGTTAAGAGCTTACCTTGCTATACCAAATATCTATAGAGGTCACTCTTTACTTCGAAATTTTCCTATTAAATCTTGAGATTGAATTTTCTTCATTGCATCATTCATAGACTCCATCTTGCTTCCTCTTTCTAGAAATGTTAATGAAATTTAAAATTATGGATATCCATTCTAAGTTTATTAAAATCTTACTACCAAATAGGGAGGACCTACTGGAGGTCAACCTTGAAATATATGAGGAGAAGCATTGAAAAACTTGCTCCAAGTTTCACAGATTGATTTCCATTTTTATCAATCTATTATCCATTAAATTGCTCCTAATAATGTTTAATTATTTTAGGAGGTCCTCCAAATTAATTTCAAACTTGATTTGGAAGATCTCCTAGAGAAACAAAACTTCATTTAGGAGTAT
>ARYC01010515.1:0-11569 GCA_000711775.1 Oxytricha trifallax | reverse complement strand
CTTCTTAACGCTGTTGTGAAGCAATCTCCGTTCTGATACCATGGGCAACAAAGCGTTGAATGTGTTAATATAACAATATATGCAGGTTAATGCCTAGATGGGTACATTAGAGATTTTTATTAATATTAATAAATAAATAATTAACTATTAAGTATTATAATAAGAGCAATATAGTTTTTGTTGCATTAAAATATAAGATAAACTAACTTTCCATTCAAAATCAACATATGAAATTATATTTTTTTTTGTTTTTATGTAAAATAATATTATTAAATATCTTCAAAGTAGTTTCTTATTTTATTAAACAACCCTCTTATGCAAAAAGAAAATTACTCTTTTATATTAAATATCAATAGTTTATTTGTACATTATATACCAGATGAGTAATCAGATTAGGTGACTGCGTCATTGATTAAGTTCTTTGGTTACTCTAGTTGTGCGCTTTAATTTAGAGGGACAGTCGGCAACTTTTATTTCTTGGAAACTTTGTGTTCCTCAAAGTAGTTTTCCATTTCAACATTTTATGTCTAAGGTTTTGTTGAAGTTTGAGACGAGACTTAGGCTTTCTTATCATCTTCCTATCCTCATATTACTCTTATTAGGTCTTTTAATTCAATATTTTTACAGAGAGTTATTAGATTAAGAATTATCTAGTCTTTTCTTACATATTTGTTCATCTTTATGCTTAATACAGTATTTAGTTCTAAACTTATGTGCCACTGTGGAGTATTTTAGACGTATTGAATATTTGCATCATTTTTAAACGAAAGTACTAACGCTGTTGCTATGGTTTGAATCATTGTGAGTTAAAATTCCATGTTCATGTATGAACTTTTAATCTAGTCTGTAAGTTAAAGGTCTAGGAGTTCATCAATTAGAGCCGATTCATGTTATGTGGTTAGTCTGATTTAATGGTGTGTTAGATGTTTATTTAGTATTATCTTGGTTGAGCAATGTTCTATTAGAATTCATAAAAGTCATGTAAGTTGCACTTTCCTTTACTTATTATTTTATCTTTCATTTTTAATTTTTATTTTTTATTAATATTTAATTTTCATTTATTTTCATCGCCTGACAACCTTTTCAATAATTGTCAGGCCACATAATTTTTCTATTAGTTTTAAGCAGTATAATTATCAATTTTTTTTAATTTATTCGTTCACTCTTAAGATTATGGTTTTTCTTTATATAGTATTTTTTACTATTAATTTCCTTTTTTTTAATGTTAATTCCTTTTGGATATAGTTATTATCCTTATGGCTTTTTATGGGTGCCTATTTGAATATCTTTTATGATATTGATGGACCCTCTATATTTATTAGGGATACTTAGAACAATTTTCTAAATCCTTTTCAATAACTCTTAATTACTTTTGGAAAATAACATCTAAAATTACCTCGACTGACAATTATTTAAAAGATTGTCAGGCCTGACAATTATTTTAAAGGTTGTCAGGCCAGATCAATAATTTACAGATTTATAGACTTCTTAACTACAGCATCTTGACATATTTCTTAGAATTCACAATTGCTGATTGAAAATATTTTAAGTTTTTAGAAAGTTCAACAAGCTTCAACAGAAGCCATAGTTAAGTATAAGAATATGCACAAGAAAGACTTTATCTAACTTGACTATTATGAAATATTTAAAATTTTTAATAAATTAATTCTGTGGCCTCTTAAGGTTTTATTGAATCAGTTTGAGAAGGCGTAGTTTAAAGCTTATATAATTAGCTTTATTGAGTTTGCGTTAATATATTTTACTTATTTTGGCACCTCCGTAAGGTGAAGGTTTTATTAAATTGCGCCTTTGAGGAAGTATATCATTTGTGATTTATCATTACGACTCCAATCAAGTTTATATTAATTTTTGTAGAAAGAAATATAACTGACCAATCAAAATATTCAATCTATTTCAATCAGAGAAAGAATATGATTAAAAAAGAAGAAGTAATTATATTTGTAAGAAACGGATTCAAAGCTTAAATAAATAATTTATAATAAAAAAAGAAGGAAGCTGATTATAAAGGAAAATTGTTAACTTTCAAAATGCTGATTATGGCAATTTAAATACTTTTCGTGCATGATGTATTGAGGCAATGACTCATGTAAATAATCAAAAGTAAGTGGAATTAGAGAAGCTAAAATTATTAACAATTAAGATGAGGAAATTGAAAAAATGATGAGGAAAATAGATATTCAAATTGAATAAGAATAATGTTTAATTTTTTAATTTATAATGAATATAATTATAGCATCAGATACTAATTTATATTTACAATCAAATTTAAATAAAAAGTATGCATTTTAAAAGTATTTAAAAGAATCATGCAACAAGTAAGAATATGCTTTACTTAAAGTTAAAATTTTACCATTCGTATTTATGGCCTTTTCTTTTGTTGCTTCATTTCGATAATAATTACAAGCTAGAAATTATTAAATTAAATTTAATAAAAAAATTTAATAATTAAATAATTATTTTATATAATAATGATAACTGTATAAAGTATTATCGAAATAATTGAACATTGTTAGAAAAGGCAAACTTATGCAAACAAAAAGTATTACATTTTGAGAAATTATCAGGTGAAGCTAAAAAGTACAATTTTTATCATAATATTTTGCTCGTCCATCTACCAATACCTTCCTAGAATGCTTATTTCTTGTCGTTATAATTATGCCATTATCACTACCTTCATCGATAGAGTACAAGTATGGAACTTGGTGGGAGTGAAAGAAATACTATTACTTCACTATCGAGATCTTCTATTATTTTATTATGAAATATCTTTAATCAAATAATGATGAGAAAAAAGATATGAGGTTTAAATTGTAAAGAAAGCATACTCACTTGTTTTCAATGAAGACTATAGTTATTTTAAATCACAATTTTTAATACATTTTGAAGAATCTTAAGGTGAAGATTCAAAATTCATTTTTTATCATAATTTTCGTGTTTTTCATCTGCCCAAAACTTCTTAGAATGTCTATATCTTGTGATTTAAATCATATTGCTCTCTGTAATCTAAATAATCTTAGTATGGCACATGCATGTAGCTTTTAAAATACAATTTTTTCATTCTCGAAATGTTTTTTAATTCATTAACATCATCGCTATTGTTAGTATCTTAATGCATTAATGCATCTACATGAACATGGTTCAATGCAATAATATCTCATTCTTATCATTTTTTGTTTTAAAGTTAACAACATAATTTTAGTTAATTATTTAATTGAAGTCAAGTAAGTATAAGCAATTCATTAAATTACTCAAAAAGTTTTCCAACGTTTAAAGGCAATGTCAGGGGATATTAAATCTAACAAGTTGATGAACCTATCTAAGGATACAAATAAATCTTAGGATTTACTAGTTTAGCAATAAATACCAGATTCTGATGATTTGATAACAGGAAATTGATATAAAATTAGATATATGATGTTTTTAATAATTCTATGAAGAAAACAATACACCAAACAAACTCATTTAGCTTCTCAATTAGGATGATTGTGATACATTATAGATACAATTTTAGTTTCCTTGAATATCTCTATTATTGATTGCTCATATTAGTAATAATCAATATTTGGTAGTTATTTTATAATGATTACCTAAAATATAAATCAATAATTTTCATCCAAATAATTATTATTAGGACACATTAAGTGCCGAATAAAAAAGATAATTTGCAAATAATTTACTACTCAAAATCTTTGATTGTAATGAAATAAGAATTTAAAATCTTTAATTTTAAATGAAATTAAAGCTAAACTAATTTTCAATTCAGTTTTCATCTGTGCATTTATCAACCCTATAACATTAAAATCTGTGTTTAATTACTTCAAAAAGTTTTTAAAATTTACAAAAAAGTCTGAAATGGCTCCATTAATTTACAAAAAAATAACTTAACACAGATAAATATGAAAAAATAAGTGGTAGTCTATAATTTAAAATGAAAAAGTCTTAAAATAATAAGTATTAGTATAGGTAATAACAGAGATTATATCCAGAGATAGCTTTATCATTTCTCCATTCTCCTTCGTATTTTGCTCCATCTGGCCATACCTACTTTGTTGTTCCCATCTTTTCACAGAGTTTCTCGAGCTTTAGATCTTCAGAAGTTGGAACTCTAGGCGGTAAGTATTGCTGAAATATAAAACTTTTAGATATGTTTTTTGTAACTTACAAATTTAGTGAATAACCAGCTGCCTCAGCAACGCCATTTTTAGGATTTCATATTTTCTTAATTAATTTAATTTTAATTTATCGATTTTATCGATTTTCTATTATATATTGTAATTTCTTATTTACTCATAATTAAAAGAATGAAAAAGAGATATTAATTCTTAAATTAAAAGGAATCGATGTTTGTCAAATCAAACAGGCAAATTTAATATTGTCACAAAGATAAATTGCTTATTCTTTTGACTCCCCTAATGAATAAAGTGAATATAAAACATGAATATCGTTCTGAAATTTATCAAACTCTAGATTAATTAACTATTAAGAAGTTATAGGTCATTTAGCAAACGAATCGAAATGATTTTACGCTAAACAGTCAAACCTTTTAATGCTTGGAAATACTATAAAGTTAACTGGAAATATTATTCAGAAATACTATCTCAAATCTTTAATATGTTATTGAAGATAAAAGCATCCAAAAGGTACAAGTAATTAGTGCCCCTATGATAGAAAGAACTGATTGTGGAGCTGAGTACTCCTCAAGCTATTTATAAATACAACTACGTTCAGTAATTTTACCGAAGTTATTGTTTCATCTGAAATCACTTGTATTAATTCTCACACTATCTTTCTTGTTTAGTGAAAAGTCTAGTATTTTAATTTATAACTGTTTGTTTGAAATTTATATAATTAAAGTTAGCCCACATTTTATGAAGATTATGAAGCAAAAGGATTTATCAATTTTTAGATTTTTATTCATTAAATCTCACTATTTATTGCTTTCAATAATTTTGACAAACTTTTTATAACTATAAAATAGTAACTCTATTCTTATGAATAATAAGTACATTATTAGTATATTTATATCGATATTTATTTAAATTTATCTTAAATTATTTTAAAAGCATTTTGCATTAACTAATTTGGGCAGAAGTAAAATGTGTATTTAGTTATTATTAACTATAAAACTTATTATTTAAATGGATTGATAACATGTTTAATAAGCATGAAAAGAGAAGATTGATTCCATTTTTTTCAAGCTATTAGGTCTGAAGTATACAAAACTTAAAACTTTATCTTACAAGTTTAATAAATTTCTTTTTGATGTTTAATAATTTCTCTATACAATCGATAAGCCAAACAAATTGGAATTCTAAGATTTAGCTACTAGACCTTTTTTTGTTTTTGAGGGATTCTTAAACCATTAAATTAAATTTGCTTGAGAATTTTATTTCTACACTTAGGATGTCTTAGGAATAGACTAAAGAGAGTAACTTATCTCAAATTGAAAAAACTAAAAATATTTATAAATATCTAAAGGAATCAGAAATTCAGCTAAATCATCGAAGAAGCATCAGGTGTAGAACAGTATCTTCTACAGAATAATACTAAGCCAGTTCAAGATGGAAAAGAAGGTAAAGATGCGGGAATGAGACCAGCAGACAAGAACAACGACTTGGAAGCATAGGTACCACCTGGTAAGCATGGCAATAACAAGGAAGAGTATGTGCATCACAAATAGACTCAAGAAGCAGAGGACAAAATATGAAAGCGGGGGGAACAGCGTAAGAACGGAGGTCTTATTTCTCTGATTATCTACATTTATACTTGCTGGTATTTTGAGAATTGTGATTTAATCATGCATTTATTTAATTTACCTAAAGTATTTTACTACTACTACTACTATCTAAAGGAATCAAAGTGAGCATAAAGATATATGAAATTCATCGATATGATTTATATAAAGAACTCAAAAAGGGATAATAATTAAATTGATTCAGAATATGCATTTAAATAAGTATTATTTATAATAAAAATTTATATTTGTTTTATTAATATGCTTTATATGAATAAATGAAGTTCTCTAATTACTAAGATCCTTCAAAACGGTAGAGTATTTATCATGCGTTTATATTGTTGTTTACCTTTTTCTCATTCAATCTATTATGCATATGCATCCCACTACTGTAGACTCCACCAGTCAGCTACAAATCACCATTTTTTGTGATTAAGTGATAAGAGTATCGAAATTCAATCATTTTGAGGAATTCATGGCTTGAAACTATCGAACATCTATCTTAACTTCTACTCAATCTTTAAGGTTGAGGGGTATTAGGGTTAGTTTTATGTGCTTTTTAACCAACTTCTGTGACTCTCTATATATTTATAAACCATATAATAGGGTTAAGTGTAGCTTTGATAGTTCTATTTCATATAAAGTATAATGATTTTTATTTCTTCATTCGAAGTTGTGTTAACTATTCTTATCAAATTCATAGTACTTAAAAGCTGTAGACTTACTTTAGACTCCAAACTTTGATTATTCAAGTATTGTTGTCAAAGCCTTAAGCAAATATTGATTATCTGTAAGCAGCTGAATTTAACCCTACACTATTTGAAAAGTCTAAGAATTGTAGATCTAGAAAGAATCAAATATTTTAGTTGGTGATTCAAAAATTAATTTAATTTCATTGCCCACTTCCTATAATATTGCTTTATGAATCTTTTGTATATTTTTAGATCTAAAGTATATAAACTCATTAATATATGATCTATATAAGTTGTGACTCTCTGTTTAAACTGTTATCATTTTCCTTTAATTTAGGAATAAAATATACTTAATTGAAAGTGTAGTTGCCTTAAAAATTTGCAGTCAGCGAATTAAAATTTTCCAGAAAGTTGTAAGCTTTTATTGTATAAATGCTAAGAATTTTTGAGAGACTCTAATATGTATCCAAGGTTATTATACTTTCTCCTTTTCTAGCGTTCTCGTCCACTCTTGAAATTTAAAGTGTCAATATGACTTTTATAAAATAAAATTTAAGGTCTTTATACTTAAGGAGATCTAGTTATGAATGCTTATTTATCTATGAATAGTATATTTTGTGCCGCTTCTTAGAATACTTGCATGATACGAAGTGTTTCTCACCTCAATATAAGTTGCTCTTTTTTTCTAAGACTCTCAATAGTTTGATTTATTGTATGAATCAAGCTAATGCCAGTTTATTAAATACTTAAGAAATTTTTAGCATTGTATGATTAAATAGAGGAAAATCTTTTTTAAGTGCCATTCTAATGCAGTGATAATTACCTTTCTATAGATTTGATATATTGATTAATGAAATGGTGATATTTTCGACTGCATGCGAAATCAAGCACTATGTTGTTTATTCCTGAAATAAAATTTGCAATAAACTAGTTTTAAAGTCAGCAAGAAGGAGCTTATGAAATGACAATGTGATTTCAGGCGCGCTATTTTTTTATTAATTTGCAAATAATAAGGCAAGTTCCAATTATATTATAATTTAATTCAACATAATATATAGATTATTTGTATTTGATTTTACTTTTACAAACTTCATAAATTTTGCACTATTTATACTTTTAAGTGAGTTTTATTTATTATTATCTCAGGTTTACATTAATATAATATAGCAGATATTCTTCGTGTAGAAATTTCTCAAAACTAAAATTAAACTTACTGAAGAAATTAAACTTAGTTTAAATGCAGGCTGAATCAAATGTAATGTTAATAATTTTATTATAATCAATCAAAAGAGAATATAATGAATAACGAATGGTTAAAAATAAATATTAAAAAGAAAGCAATACGAATAACAAAGAATGTTTATTTTACAATTAAAAGATTTATATTAAAAAATATTTTATTAAGTGTAATTTGTTTTAACATAGAATAAAAGGATAAAAACATAATTTTATGAGGCATTGCGTTCCATTTGAGATGTAGTTTTTAATTGCTCCTCCAGCATTTTTGATATTGTCAAGCATTTTATTCATTAAGAACTGAGAAAGGAATTAATTGATCGCATAAATCTGATAGCCAAGATTTAATTTGCCAAGCAGCTATTTGGCTTGAATATGATAATAAAACTGAAAAGTGAATTTCTTATGTCAGCATGTATTTTTTCAACTAAACCTTATTTTATATAAATTATTAAAAAGCCTATGCATCTGAAGTCGCTCTTTCTTTGTAGTATTTTTAGAGGATATTTGGCTTAGTATTATTCGAGAATTTAATGATTTAAATAATTTTAATCATTAAAACACCTATGAGTAAATATTTTTTATTGAATAATTGACTTTTAAAAGTTAAAAATACAATTATTTTGCCATCCATATTTTAGGTGTCGTGAAATTATGTGACGTTGCCTGCCATGCGTTATGTGGTTTTTAATTTTTTTTATTATAAATTTTTCATTTTTTATTCTTTTTATTTATTTTAATAAGGCACCTATTTTATTACATATCTACTTGTTTTATTATTGAATTCTTTTTTATTTGAACTTTGACTGTAAATTAACCCATATTACATTTAATTTGAATATATTTCTTTTTTCAGGAAGATAAAGTATTTAAAGTTTAATCTCAAATTTATTTTTAATAGCTATAAATTGTTTATTTTTAAATTAACCATAATTTTCTTATCAATTGGAATGATTTATAGTGTCTGGAAAAATTTGTTAAACAAATTTTCTTTCCTGCTAGACCAATCAAATTATTTTTTTTTATAAAACCCCTTGTCTTAATTCAAGCGAATATTTAAAATAATGCAAAATTAATCAAAGTAAAATATTATTATAGAAAATTACATCAGCTAATTGTGATTATCTATGCATTTTTTATTTGTTAATTGAATATTTTCTCTTTGTTACCTTCTTAGTTTAGTTCTTACCTTCTTATTTAAAATGCTTTCATTACCTAAGCCTGTCCATTTTCTCTTTGATTGTGTGGTTTAGGGAATAGTTCTAAATACCGACTATCAGGAACTAGTTATTTAATTATCTCATAAATTTGATCTGGCTTTCTTTATTACTCTCTTAGCTCTGCAAAAATTACGTTAGGGGCTGTATGAGTTTGATATTTTATTTTAAGCAACTAAATAGCCCTTTGTTCCTTGCCATTATACAGAATTCATAGCAGTGTCTTAAGAAATAGCCAATTCCCTCTCTGATTATTTTAGTCTTGTCTATTTTTATCCAGCTACTCTCTCATAGTTGTGGTCTTCTAAATGCTTTAATGCAGGCTCCAATTTTTATTTGCAATCCACATAAAATAGTAGCCATCCTTCTATAGATCATCTTCAAATGGTATTTTGTCGAGGAACTGTCTGTCTTTTAATGTAGAATAGTTTAAATTGCAAGCAGTGTGATCCCAAGGCCCATCACTTAATAATATGTCAAATCGATTGCCACATTTATCAACTTTATGATCTTTTAGAATTTATTTCCAGACCACTGGATTTTATATCGACCCTTAGCATTACACTGAACCATTCTTGATCTGCCTCATACCCCAATTAAAAAATTAAGCTAGTATTCTTTCTTATTTTAGATGAGCTCTTCGACACTAATTTCTATTTAATTTATTCAGATTTAATTTAATTCTTAATTTATTATAGGTTACATGAGCTTTGTTTTACTTCAAAAAATTAAAATCCTTGTCGATATTTTAAATTTATTTAATTTCTTCTTCTGAAAATTCTTTCATGATTTCTTCTAAGATTTTTATGAATCTTTCTCCAAATTTATCATTCAAAATAGTTAAAAGGTCCTCGTAATTTTAATTTGATTAACTAACGAAGCAATCTTTAATTCATTTTATTAGCACTTATCCAAGTATTTTTCCTTCATTTACTTTTTCTCATTCATACAAATTCTATTATTGCAAGATTTTCATTAAAGCAATTTGACTTTTTGAATTTTATTTTTTTCAGGGTTTTAATTCATGATGTTTGGCTCATCGTACTGTTACCTAATTTGCTCATTTTATTTGTGGCACTTATTGCTATTGTATTACTAATTTGCTAATTAGTTTAGCTCAACATGTAAGTCTTGATTTTAGTTAATTGCATTTTTTAAGATAATTTGCTGCTTATACCTGATCATAAAGTCACTAAATTATTTGAATTCTCCTTCAAGCTTTGATATATAATCTTAGTTAAGTTTTAAATTTTTCAATTTATTGTGGTAATTGCTAAGATTTAGTGTTTTCCCTAACTCTAAGTTTTTGTTGTGCTTATCATTATTTCAAATTTAAAAATTTTATTGATTTTAGGAACAAAGATAATTGGATTGTTCACTCTAAGAGTTTTAAGTCAATTAATTTTGCCTATTATTTTTATGGAAAATCTATCTCTCAAGATTTTTATTATTTTAATGATAGTCTATTCTAGGAATTGTTCAATCAAAAAGCGGCCCATTCATGTAACTTTTGATAGTTAACTTAATATTGATTATACTGTTAAAGAGAAGGCTGTTGAGTCAGTTGGAAAGGACTTTATACTAAATTAATTGACTGAGAATATTGGCAATCCTAAGCCCCCTAGCTTTTATTTTAGACGAATTATGATTCGTAAGGAAGTTGATAATAATAGTTATAAATATTGTAGATTGGATTCATGATACTTAATTTATAAGTAAGACCCTTTGATAAGTTTAAGTAATTATTATATTTATTTTATTATAAATAATTTACCAGTCTTAATCAAGTTTGTCATCGGTTGTTTGAATATTTAGAATATTTACCTAACTATATAATCAGTTTGTAATCTAAACTTATTATATTTTAAATAATTCATAATATATTATTTTATTGCAGTTTAAGAATTTTAACTTAAATAAACTAAAGCACGGTAAAATAAATTTAAAAGAATACAAAATATTTTTACATAATTGTAGTTTACAAAACAAACAACAAAATTCAATTAAAATTGACTAATAATACATAAATAACTATGAGAATTTTCTTAAAGCTTGAGAATAATTGAGGCGCTAATATTTGAATCAATCAAAGATAAAAGTAAGTATAATAAAAATAAATTAAATTTCAATAATTATTTAAAGTTAAATTAATTAAGAGCATCCACATGTTAGTGTGTTACATGTTAGTGTAATTCAGATGTCTCATATATAAAATTAAAAGAGGAAATTAAGAAATATCAAAAGATACTGAAATTAAAATGCCTACAACTTAGAATAAAGTACAATTACTATTTCAAAAATATAATAACTGACGAATTAGGTTTACAAGGAATTCAAATTCTTAATAATTATTTAAACAAAAAAAAATTTACAACGGCTCACTATCTTAGAAAATAATGATTGAACAAATCAAAATGACAAAGATATAAAAAGATTTATTCTAAATAAAGAATTTAAGGTGCAAACCCTTGACTTTAAATTTCAATCTTGCGATCAGCAAGAATATGACACGCATCAAATGTTCATTAATTTGAATTAAGCAAATAATGTATTCATTTGTAAATGAAAATAGTTAAACCAGAATAAATGTATTCCATGAGATTACAGCCCAACTTTTTTTTAAAAAATTAGTATTGTTTTACCATTTGGATTGGTTAAAATAGAGGAGA
>ARYC01010514.1:0-13355 GCA_000711775.1 Oxytricha trifallax | reverse complement strand
ATAGCTTTGAGAAATACTAAATATCTAATCATATATTGAATATGATTAATAATTATAAACTAATTTATAAATTAGAAGAAATCATTTGTGTTAAACTTAAATATCAAATATCATTTTAATTTCATCAATTACATTACCATTAACATTCTATTTAATTGCATTTATTTTGTTTATCTGACTCTATATTTATGAAATATTTGTTAGTAGGGGTTTGGTGTTTTGGGGATACTTATAAATTTAATTAGATTTATTATTAATTATAGTTAGCTTTAATTAAATTTTATTACTCCTAATATCCTGATTTATGATGCTTCTTGTAGATTACAGAATGTTCACGTAAAAGAAGAGCCGCCCCCCCTCTTAAATAAGCTGTCATCTTAGATCTTACTCCCGCTCTTGGCCTCAAAGTCTAGTGTTATTTAACCACTGCCAGTCTCCATCTTCAATAAATCAGTCAAAATTGAAAAAAATTTGAAATATGGAAATTTTAATTATTTAATTTTAAATTTACTTTGACTTGATTTTTAAAAGTTATTGTTTTATTACTTAATCCCAATTAAAATATATGTATATTATAAATTATTAATATATAAAGAAAATTATTTTAATTATTTGAATTAAAATTAAATGATCTTTTTACTTTTACTAAATGTAACTTATGCCAATTGTTAAAAATGAGTAATTTATAAATAATCTTATATTAAAAGTATCTATATTTTAAAACTTGACATATTTTATGTCAATAATTGTGATTTATAGAAATATAAAAATATTGAACCAATCTAATTTGATAGTTGTAGAAAATTAATTTAATTTATATCATAAATTTAATTTAAATATAATAATATAAATATTGGGACCAAGTAGTAAAAATATATAATTTTTTCTACTTAGTCCCAAAATATATATAAATAAATTAAATTATACAATCAAATTTCTAATTAATAATTATAATAATATTATCATCATTATTTATTTATATTTCTTTGTATTCTAAGAATTTAACAATTCACTATTTTACAGTATTTTTACTGAATGCTTTAAAAGGCTTCTCGATATCATATATAGGTTGTCATGCCAACTTAAGGAGATATTTGAAATATAGGACGCCATCCTTGCATCGAAAAACATAAAAAAATATATTATAGCTATCTATAAGAACAAAAGTAAATTAAAGTGATGGCGAGGAAGAGCTCTTCCTTCGATTGGATAGCAGATGCCTCAAAGGAAACCAGCGATGATTTAACTATGACCGATTTAATAAGATGACTTGGCTTTAGCAATCCAGCATTAAAAGATGATAAGGTGACCTTTAACATTGATACTATAATAATATTGCTGCTTAAAAAACTAATGTCGCTCATTCAAGAAATCAAATTATTGGGTAGTTAGACTATACCTTTTGACCAGAGAGAGGTTATTGAATAGATAAGGAATCTTTATTTCTGGCAGGGTGCCATTTAGAAAACTTTTAAAAATAAGAGGAATTTCTTTTGTGCGCAGTGAGATCCACTAAAAAGAATTCCTATAAGCCTTGCAGGAAATCGTTTAGAAATCAAAGGAAAAATATTTCGTCATCATGAGCCATCTAACTAAAAGTGGAAAGAATAAAATCCTTCGGATTTAAATGTCTGGTGCAAGTTAAGCTCTGAGGTGCGATACATTTTTCTAATGCATTTTATTTGTTAAGGATCTATCAAAATCCTTTTCTGTTTTTCTATATGGTTAGAGGAGATGACTGATTAGAAAAGGACAAGACACTGAGTTGTAAGATACTCTATCGAATGGTGTTATAATGAAGATAGTAGGATATGTGAATGCAAAGCTGCATTGGTTTTTACTATTCAGATAATTAAGACTCGCAATAATAAATGTATGTTCCAGAAGAAGGAAAATAAATAGATATTGCTGATATTACTGGGTGGTGCTTCAGTGTTCTAGATGAAAGCTCGCAAACTTTAAGAGAAAATTACATAAGATACAGAGTAGTTGCAATTGGAGGAGTTAGCAATTGAAAGGACTCACTGTTATGAGGATGGTGGGTATATTACAAATAATTAATTCATAAATCCCAAATTTTTCCAACTGATTGGCATCAAGTTGATTGAAAAGAACTCGTTAGTGCACTACAGTTTGGATCGCAACTCAGGCATATTATCTACAAGTCAAATGGCATGGAGCTCTGAAAGTATTACGATGAGGAAGTCAAAATCCAAATGGCCAAAGAGATTAAGGCAAACGACTCTAGAAACATTTGAGAAATTTAGAGAGTCCTATCAGCAGACTAGACATCAAATTAGTAAATTATGATTTAAGCCTAATATTCGCTTTCATTTAATTGATTAAATTAAATATTTAATTTATGATAATATTCTTTAAAATAACATGTATCTTTCACATTATTTTTAATTTTTCATAATCAATAATAAATTATTAATTCAAAATACGACATTAGTCAATGTATTAATGCCAGAATTATTTATAATTTATCTTTTTGTAAAAGAGTTTGATCAATAATCATCATGTTAACTTAAGTGATGAATTTTTTCTTCATTATCTTAATTATTAAGTTAAAGCGTCAAATGTTAAATTATATCAACTTTAAAGTATTATGACTAATTTTATTATATTTTATAATGAATTTAAATCAAAAGAAAATAAATAGTGAAATCTAAAAATATTTTATATAAATGTGTTAAATAAATAATCTATTTTAATAATTCTAATATTGTAGAAATACATTTGAATTTGGAAAATTAATTAACTACAAATTTATTATAATTCAAAATATTGGCAGTTAAAGTTGGCCAATTTAAACGATCTAGGGCTTATTCGATAGGGAATTTAAAATTAGCTGGACTGTGTTATTGGCTGTACTATTTAATCGCATCGAGAGAGCAAAATAACTTTACTTTAATTAAATGCATCTAAATTCATTAAATTGTATTCGTACATTAAAGTCGAGTTATCTCGCTGCAGGGATGCGATTAAATAGTACAGCCAATAACACAGTCCAGCTAATTTTAAATTCCCTATCGAATAAGCCCTAGATCGTTTAAATTTGGCCAACTTTAACTGCCAATATTTTGAATTATAATAAATTTGTAGTTAATTAATTTTCCAAATTCAAATGTATTTCTACAATAATTAATAGTTTCTTGTTTTTTTCTTCTATTGTTACACCTACATATAAATATATATTTATATTTGTGGGATTTATATTTAAATTTTTTGACTTTCTATGAACGATTTAATTAAATTTATGCTACTGTACAAATTTATTAATAATGAATGCATTAATTTATTTTAGGTTTGATCAAATGCTTAATCTAATATGTCGAAACCAATCAACTGAATTTTCAAGTGAATCATCAGCTTCCTTTCGCCATTGATCAAGCATTTCTACCTCAAATTGCAGCTTCTCCATTTTCAGGTATTACTACCATCTTAACAGAAACTAGCAATCTTTGATTATCTTCTCAAATAACTCTATTAACATGAGGTAGTTAGTTGCAAGTCTTAAAGAGAGATTATGGGTGTGATAGAAACCATAATTAACAATTGCACATTATTTGCTCAAAACGAGTATGTGGTGGAAAGAAGATATGTAATATGGCTTCATCTGAAACTCTCATCTTTAAGAAGGATTGGTACGAGCATAAGATGTATGAGCACGACAAGATGAGGTCGGAGACAATCTAGATCAAGATGATACATTAGCTTGTTAGCAGTAAACTGAATACAAAAGTGGGAGCTTATTCAGTATTATCGGTTTATTAACCTAATTGCACTTTGAAAGACTACATAATATAAAACAACCAGTGTTACCCAAGAAAAGCAATGCTATAAAGCTATAACTTAAAGAACTACTTAATTATGCTAGTAAATATTTTTCAAATGAGAAAATGAGGCAAGTAATGGCTTTTGTCATGGAATTATTAACAAATTTTGCACATAAATTTAATTAATAGATATGACAATAGATTCAATAATGCTAAGTTATCAGTTTAATAATAGGTAAAAGATGGGAGATGTGCAAAAATTATCAAAAATAAATGGAATGGTATTTGACAAGATAGCTTCAGCAGGCTGATTTCTCCTATTTTTATACTTTATTCATGTTTCAATTAAATATAAATTTTATAGTCATTTGATGATACATTTATAAGTTCAGTCTACAAATTAACAGCCTAATTGTAAATAAGATTTAATTTAGAATATTCTAATAAGAATGGGAAAAACTCCTAAGTAACACCTAGTAGTCAAATAGTTTATCAGTTTATTATTCAACTTAAAGACTTTTTATGATTTAAAATTAAACTAACATTGATTTTAAATATCAGTTTAACCCCTGAAGATAAGTATAAAAATTATTAATTTTAGGTTGATACAGTAAACGGGTATAATATATTATATAATATAAATGTATATTAATTGTTTTCAAATGTTACCAAGAATTAAATCTATTATTTTATTTTGTCATTTAGAACCTCAATCCTTATCTCTGAGTACTAAATAAGTCGCTTAATCAAATAACTACCTCACTTATTTAATATAAATGATTTAACTACAATATATAAATCATGAAACAATATTTAGATCTAAATTAAAACTATATCTTATTATATTTATATATATATATATATATATATATATATATTACGGTTTCTCTGCTTATTGATAGAAATTAATTTTTAATTGCATCAAAAGAAAATTAGTTTAATTCTGCAATACTCCTAATAGATCAAGGATAGCTTTTGATTTCAGATGAATTCACCCTGTTGAGTCTATTTGAGATAACAAGACATCCGAAATGAGTGGAAAGAGAAAACCACATTTCCAATACTCTAGGCTAATTTAGATCAAAATACTCATCACCCTCGATGCAAGCACCATTTTCATTGCAAGTCAGACGATAGCATGTGCATTGTGAGAGTAGTGCTTCTTCTTTAAACTAACTAGATGTATTTATAAAGTATTTAAGTGCAAATACAGTCATATTGCTGCTCTAAGAATATGAATTATTAAGCTATATTATGATATTTGCAGTCATTACTACTCATTATTTAGAGATCAAAGCAAATGTTGCACTATAAGCATGTCCAGGCGTTTCAGCTCTTCAATTTCGATGTGTACCTTCACGTGTTCATTAATTGATGTTTTGAAACATCTTAGCTAGCAGGATGTTTGAAGTTGGGTAAGTAATTTAACTAATAATTAATGATATGCTTCAATTCAGAATATCACGGTATAATATCAAATTAATAAATACAATTATAATTATTAATAAATACTTAATAGCCATATTCATTTCACATGCAACTTCACTTAAGATAGATATGTAAAAGTGAGCGCTTAGTGGCTTACTAAAAAGAAAATGACCATCGAATGAGCTTAGTTTTTTTGTTTTAGACATACTTAAGTCGGGATATCGATTGTGAAGAAGTTTTAATGACAAACGATTTGGTTAAAAAACTTAACTTAAAGTTATTATCTTACATTAGAATTATAAATAATATTTATTTATATAAATATATTGAACTTATAAGAAGTGACCTCCTTCAACAGCAGAACCTTGGCAAAAGTACCAATAATCTTCTTAAAGCTTTACAAGTAGAGTGGTCAGATTAGAATATAGAGATTCATTCCACCTATGATAGTATAATGGATAAACACGAGACTTCAACAGAGGACTACAACGACGCTAAACTGGCATGGCTCTGGCTGGCTAGAATTACACTTACTTTCAAGATTTAGGCTTTATCATAGCAAAAATAGAGACACTACAAGAAGTCAATCAACAGCTATTGCAACAGCCCATCTCAATCTATAATTTATATAAATATTGTAGTTCCTAGACTAATTCATACAGTTCTAATTCATAAAGTGATTTTTTACCTACACTTTCAAGTTAGAGTATAGTAGAGAAATAACATCAGGTGTATTTTTTACTTAAAAGTAGAATTTAATATGCTTTTATAATATATAAAGTTATTGGGTTTTAACTTTATTGAATCATTACTAAATAATTTTCTAATTAATATAAATATCATTTCTGTTTTAGTATTGATTTTTATATGTTAAAGACTAAATTTGAAATCTATCTAATTTAATATCTCAAATTTATTTTACAGTTAATTTTACCCAAATTACTTCAAACTTTCCTAATTGAGTTATATATGTTATTTATTTTTAACTATTTCCTGTAGAATTATATAATTTATTAATTTTTATTTAATTAGATTTCTTAATTAATTATTTTTTTAAACACTATTATTCTTTGGCAGATCATCAATCTAATTCCTAAAGTATCTCTCTGAATCAATTTGCATATTTAAATAGTGCAATTATAACTATTAATTAATATAATATTTTTTATATAAAAAAATAATTGCTAATATACAAATTTCTAGAATATTTTGAAAAATATATTAATATGTATTATTTAGTCTTTAAATTTATTCTAGATAAACTCCTAGGAAATTAAAATAATTTGATAATTTGTATCTATAATAGTTATTTTTTGTAGATTCAAAATACCATTACCATAATATTTTTATAAAATAATTCTATCAATATAATAGATTTCATATAATTCATTCAAATTTCTATACTTTCTCATATTTAGGTTAAATTAATAGGTTAAGTAAACAAGAATATTAATTTAATGGGATAATGCATGTTTATAAAATATGGTGCAACAATACTCTTACCATTTAGAATTTCACCACCAGTTCCATTGTCATTAATATATACTTCATTACTATCTTTGGACTTATTTGTGCTTCTCTGAGAGATCATATCTAATGTTTAGGTTACGTTTTCCTCTTTCTTTTGAATATTTTTATCTTCTTTAAAATTGTCCAGTTCAAAGTTAAGCAATCCTCTCACTTTGCCATCTAGATTTTTTTGGGAGGTCCTTGTCCCATCATTTAATTGGGACCATTCGAACTTTGAAAAATCCTCACCTTATTCGATTAACTTATCTCCTTTTTTATATTTTTTCTCATTTATTCGTATTTTGCTATGCTCTTCTGAACTAAATGACCGAAATATCAATTTTACGGTGTTGGCTAATCATTTTAGCATCATGCTTTAAATCTACATTTTACTAAAAAGTTTAGAATTTCTTTTATGTTTATCAATATAATTCTTGTCCTTGATTGGCTATACTAGATTTGTATATATTTATATTGGTGAATCCAATATCCTTATTTAAGTTAAGCTAAATCACTTCATTTTAAAATCAATCATTGGAAAAAATATCTAAATGCTAGTTGCTCTAATTACGGATGATAGTTTATAAAAGTTATAAAACAAAATGGAAAAGTGTTTAAAATATAGTTTCATTATTAATCAAATCAATTAAATTTGCTGATTTGTAGCAACAATTTACAGTTAAATATAGGGCATAAAAAACAACATTAGTATCTTTTATCCAAAATTTCATTAATACTTCTCAGGTATAACCTTTATAATAATGGCTATGCAATATGTGCTTAATGTAAGTTATATTTTGGAGAGTGATGCTACTCCATCATCCACTGTCTATATTTTTTATCTTATTATTAATTTATTTTGTTTCAACACATCAGTCCTTAATTAAAACTAGATGGTTCGTGATTATTACTACTATCATACTGCAATCATCTGAGTCAGCTGCATGTTAGCTTTCTGGTTTCGAGATAATTTGTTTCATTTAAGATTTGAGGTCAAATCTGACTCCAGTGATTCTGAATCACTGCCTAGCTTCAATCTATTACATCAAGCCAAATTCATTCATAATATAAAACATTGTTTGATTATGATCAGCATTATCAAGTACGCAGTGCTTAATTGAGCTATAAAATTAATAGGTTAAATTATTCCCTGAATTGGTTTTTTTTGTCTCCAAAACAATCCATTATACAATCTCTAGTTAATTAAACTGATGTACTTATCAATTAAAACTTTATTCTTGAGTTATTTCCTTGGTTAGTACAGATTAATTGCATTAATAAAGCACATCTTTGAGAATTACTCATATTTTTTTCTTTCTATCTAATGATTGTGTCATTCTTAAGTGATATTTTAATGTTGGCAGTCTTCACAGATTTCTCTCAAATTCAGTGTTATATTTTCTGTCTATTGTCCTTGCACTTTAATTAATTTGTCTTTTACTCATATGTCCTGTTTTTTAAAAATCTTCTCGCAAGGACTTTTTTAATATTAGGTTTATATGCTTTGTTAACATTTAATGGTGATCAATCTGGTAGTATATGAAAACGATTCCTTCTTAAAGAGGAACACAAAGCAACTTATTTGAGAGATCCTTTCTTTAATTGTGTCTGTGGAAATGGGAAACTAGAAAGTGTGACATAATTGATTCAATATAAGTAGTAAATGGTAGCTTAATCGCTGGAGTCGAAAAATCGTATTTGAATATACACCTTGTAATACCTAAGATATCATAATTAGGTTATATAATATCTAATACATGATCCACCACAATATTAAAGGAATACATTTTATTTTATTTGAGAAAAATAGTTTATAATTAATTAATAAATTTTAAAATTCGTGGCAGTTAACTTTGTCTAAGCCTATTCAAAATGATACTTGTTCGAAAGAGGATTTAAAATTAGCTGGACTATATTCTTGGTGGTACCCTTTTATCGCATCCCTGAAGCGAGATAAATCAACTTTAATTTTGGGTGATTTGTTTAGTTGATTTTAATGAAAAAATTAAAAGTTGATTTATCTCGCTTCAGGGATGCGATAAAAGGGTACCACCAAGAATATAGTACAGCTAATTATAAATTCTCTATCGAACAAGTATCATTTTGAACAGGCTTAGACAAAGTTAACTGCCACGAATTTGATAATTTATTAATTAATTATAAATTATTTTCTCAAATCACATATATTCCTACAATAATAGCCCATAAATATCTTTTACGGCAATGATGGGCAATATATCTAAAGAATTACCATTGCTTCAAGCTATTAAGAAGCTAATAAACTGGATTCTCATCTATGCACTTCTTGAGGCATTTGCATGACCACTAAAATTAATGTTATTATGATATTATGAAAACTATGCGTCATTCTAAAGCATGACTAGTTACTCTTAAATGACTTATTTCTTGAAGTTCAAAAGATACAGATATTGTAGAGAATTTTCTTGACATTTTTATGTGTATTTATAACATCAAAGGCTATCCATAAAATGTGAAAGACCTTTGAAAATTCAGATAAGTCAATAAATCAAATTACCCAAAATGATCCATTCCACTTACTATTTCAAAGTCTAAATTATTATGTCAAATCTACCATATATATATTTTAATTATATAGATATAACAACATCTTAGTCAATCAAATTCGTAGCCTGCTACTTCAAACAAGTTGATCGATTGTTTTATGAAATTAGATTTTATTGTATGCACTTGATTCAATTTAGTGTTTGTGGAATTCATTATTTCACTTTGAATATCTATATATTTTATTCCCTTATTTTGCAATATTCTATCTTTAATATATACTTGAAGCCTATCTATTTGCTTAGTTCACCTCCTTTGATTTATTCTATGAAATACCTATTGTCTGCTTGTCTGATCCTGTTCTCATGATAAAGCCTTGTATTTTATATTTTCTCCCAGAATTTGTTTCAAGTGTTCCCACTTTCCTTATCAATATCAATGTTATTTTTATCACTTCCTTAATTATGGTGATTTTAGTGATTTTATATGTTTATTTATGTTTATTTATTTATTGTTTAAGTTAATTCTCGCTAATTAAATTATTTATATTTACATATTAATTTTAAATGTACTTTAATTTAACTTTATATTTAATATCTTAGTATCCCTATGATTATCATTAGATTTAATTCTCTTGAATTATAATACATCATCTCTTTATCTAACTTAATAATTTTATCATTGTATGTCACCCTAAAATAAATTTTAACTCTTTGTTAAAAATGTCAAAAATTTTTGGGTAAAATTCTTAAATTGAGGCAGTTAATACTGTTCACAATATCAATATGAGTCTTGTTTATCGACTCTACAATTCTATTGTTGTTGAGAAAGTTAGAAAATTATGAGGTGCCTTCCTCTTCTTTTATTATGCCAAATTGTTTCATTTAACTTCTGTGTGTCTTCGAACGTTTTGAGAGTTTGACAGATATAATCTATTGCATAGTTTACTGTAGTCTCCCTTTGATTAATTGGTGGCATTAAGTTCATGGCATTTTGTGGGTAAATGAATAAGTTGCTTAGACATTTAACTTTTGCAATGTTTAATTTCATGTACTCCTAATTTTCTTGAACATATTCTTTTGAGTTATTAGTAGTGGTACTTTTATTGAGCTGTAAAAAATTCATTAATGTATTGCTGGAAGTATCTCTATGAACCTTGAATACAAGTCTTCTCAGTTGTGTCTCCATTTTATCAGTTCTCATCTATCTTCAAAAATCAAGGTGAGATGATTAAATCATATATTATTTCCATAGTATCTTTACATTAATTGTTGCAATACTAGATTTCACTAGTCTTTGATAAAATGTAATATGCTTTATTATCTTACTCTAGTGATTCATAGCCTATAGAAATTATGCGTTACTGTATATATTCATGCCCAAATATTTCACTATTCGTCCAATCTAGATTCCCACTATTACTAGCAAATGCCTAAATTACATCGTATTCATAAGTTTATAATTCTTTTTTTAATTTTCAATTCTTAAAGCCTGATATTGTACATTGAAGGTTATAGATTTTGATCTTCCATTTTCAATTATTTTAAATTTTAATTTAATTTCTAATATATTTTTTATATTAGACAATAATTTTGGTAGTTTTCTCGATACATGTATATCAATTATTGTGCGTCGAGAAATTTATCGGATTATTTTGAGGTATTTTTGTGTAATTAATGTTAGACTATTCTTAATTAACTTTGAATGATTCTTTATAGATTTAGGTATATTTTGGAAGATGCAGAACAAGGTTCTTTTTTGTATAAAAAAAATAATTCCCTAAAAAAAATGACTAAGAATTCAAAAATAGGCACCAAAAAAAAGCAAAAATAATTAGTGTTATATCCTTATAGAACTTTGAAAATGAAAATGATATTTTGAGATTCATGAATTGAGATAAGTAGAGATGAAAAATAATTTTCTTAAAAAATAAATTATCTAAAAAAAAGGATCAGCCACGAATGACTTTCAAACTATTTTTTCTAAATTTAATTTATTCTTAAATTTTATATAGATATATCACAATCTTAAAGACTTGATATATCAGTTTGAACGCCTCAAATATTTTTAGAGGTTGATGATTGTTAGAAGAAATTTATCCTATAAATTTATATTGAGTTTTCTCTATCTCTTTATAGCACTCTAGTATTCTTTTATATCCTTTTTAGTTTTTAAATTTAATCTAAATATTATGAAATATTTAAATGTTATTTGTCTGCTATTATTTTACTAGAGAATACATTATTATTGTGAGTATTTGTTTTACAGGTAAATGTTGGACAGTAAAAGTGAGTTTGGGCTTTCTTATTATACTTCCTTCTATGCCATTAAATAAATTTCATATTTTTAATGTGTTATTTAAATGTAATTTCTATATGAGTTTTATAGTTTTCTTCTCTTTTCAGATTATGTTCTGTACTTATGAATTTACAATAATTTGCTTTTCCAGACCGAATCATTCGCTATCTAAAAATAAACCATTTAGTATGATTCTATCATGTTGCTCTTCCTACTAGAGCCCATAATGTGTTCTAAATGCTTAACTAGATTTTGATGTGTGCTCTTATTTTCTTTGAACTAACTTTTGCAGTTTCTCGTTTTCAACTGTTCGCTATTTTCCAGCTGGAGTCTCTTTTTGATGAATTAGTATATTTTATTTTATTTTTTTATAAAATTCACTGCAATGAGTCTGGTGGTCTTAATCTCTGGAAATGAGAATCCAAGCTTTTGTTTAATAAAATTAATTATAATAATTCTTTAAAAATGAGGAAATTATAACAAATAGATATAAGATTGATAAGAATTTAGTATCTATAGTTATATAAGAAGATTATTAAATCGTTTATTTATAATAATTTATATTAAATTCATTATAAAAATAGTAAATTGTGCATGTAAAAATTAATTTTATCCTCTCCTTTCACCTTCATAGTTAATTTGACATTAATGGATAAATCCACTATAGGAATTTAATTTTTAATGATATTTTTAATCTTATTTTTGCTCATCATCATTCCTCTAAGAGTTAACACAAAACATATATTATAAAATTATACTTAATTCTTGTAATGAGTATTGTACATGCTTTCTTATTCTTTAATTCATTTTTTAAAATTATATTTGATTTAAATTTATTTTTGTAAACTCTTGTATCACTCTTTTATTAGTAATGAGGAGCTAATCAGAGTTTACCCAACTTGAAGTCTATTTCCAGATACCTTGCTTATTATTACCAGCGTAAGTAGAATATTTCCATTAAATTCTTCTAGATCTTTTGCTTTGTTTTTGTCATACTCTTTGATTATCTTACTCACATAATATAAATTTTCTATCTCTGTCTACAGAAACTTTATAATTTATTATGTATTTGTTTTTATTATCTTTGTAAGGGTCGTCAGAGAACTCATTGTTATCATTGATAAAAAATTAGTCTCACTCCAAAAATTATTTATTTTCTCTATATTTATAAAAAGCATTTGTTTTGTTCAGATTGTTTTTAGTTAACTTAATAACAATGAAGCAACAACAAAAACACTTAAGCGATATTACTATATAAGCATTGCTCCATGTATCTAGAAGCTACATTCAAATGAGATTTGTTAAACCGAATGAATAGTCTGGTTGTAAGCATTATGTCTCATATATCAATATGGAAAATGGCAATACACTGCTTTGTCTTGATTGCCTTTTATAATTACTCCTTTAAAGACTTTACTCTGTGGTTTAAAGTGACATTAGATATGCATAATGGATTCCTCGACGATTAAATTTACAGAAACGTAAAAATTGTCTTCTATGATAAGGCAAAAGAGCATCGCTTTATCGAGGACATGATTATTTACAATAATAAAATCTGATTACAATGATATAAACATCAAATAATAATCTTTATAAATCTTTCAAAAATTAATGTCTAAAACTAATCCCAATATACTTGACTCTAGGTCCATCTCCTATCCTAGATGTCTGTTGACGATGAAGATTGGTTCTTCTTATTTTAGAAGCTCATATTCAAGATCAGAGTCTTTTTGGTTTCCTATTATTAACTATGGCATAGTTGGTAGTCAACTTATGCACTTGAAAGAGTTTCTATAGGATTTTTCATAACACTTG
>ARYC01010513.1:0-14948 GCA_000711775.1 Oxytricha trifallax | reverse complement strand
GACAAATTCAAACCAGCATTAGGTAGTCTTCATGAGTTCCTTTTCTTTGCCTCTGCTCCATAACTGACTACATAATATTGATAAAATATAAAAGAATTGGAAATAATTTTTTGTGTAAAATAAATAAACTGCCAATATTTTAATATTACTAAATTTATTTTGTTTAATAAAAGGGATAAACATGATAAAATGGGACTTTCTTATTGTATATGAACTATAATTAAACTCAAGCTCATAATTAATGATATTTTATTTTTTATTGAAAACTCCAAAATCATCCGTAATTCTACGAAGATGATTTGTTTTTGTATATATATATATTTATGTCGTTCATTATGTTATTCAAATATATGTATTTTAATGTGAAGATAGGATTATTAGATAACGCAATTTTAAGTACCTTAATTTTGAAAATTTGGGAAATACTTAAGTTTGACTTGTGTACTGTAATTTTTAAAAGTAAATTAGCATTTTTTAAAAGAATTGTTCCAAAAATAATTGCTTACTTCATGTTTAAGCAGTAAAGTGAGTATTAAGACTTAGAGAGGTTTTATGGAAAGACTGAATTAATTTGTTCCATTTTAATATTTATTTCAAGTATTTTTAATATATTTCGTTTTCTAATTATTTTAAATAACTTTTAAATTTGAAAGATATATGATCGATATTATTTTTTATTTAATTATAATTAAATAGGGCTTCTTGGATTTTAAAATTGGGAATAGGACTTTTATTGGCCTATTAAATATTTTAGCATTAAAAGTTTGCCTAATTTACCAAATCAGTGTTGCAGAGTAATTTAAGGGTATAAACACCATTGAGGCCCTGCAATGATAGCTATTCGAGAGCCCTTGCAATGAAGAATCGTCCTCTAATCTACGACACAGACAAGTGTTTCCAAGCCTGTGATCAACTTCAAATACGGGGGGGGGAAGTTTCCTGCCCCAAAATTTTATATGCACCCTAAGGGGGAAGTTTCCTGCCCCCAAAAAGGTAGTTTCCTGCCCCACACATAAAATATGTAATTTTTATAATTTTCAAAGAATCTTTATCATCTATTATTATGTAGTTTTTTTAAAAATTTAGCTTCAAATATCATTTCTACCTTGATAATGAATTTAAAATTTAATGAAAATTACATTAATTATTAATAAAATTCACTTATTTTAGCCTTGTTAATAATATATAATTTGATAAAGAATAATTATGTACCTTGAAAATTATATAATAATAAATTTTTTATAGTACATGATTATGGTAATTGAAATTGAATTTTTTGTTTCTATTCAAATTATTTCAAAAAACATAAATTTTAATGTTGGGGGCAGGAAACTACCTTTTGGGGCAGGAAACTGTTTGGGGGCAGGAAACTTCCCCCCCCTGAAATACATATGGTGAGTTGGGCACTATTGACGAAACCCGAATCAATTACAGTTTCAGACATCCTGCAGGCTCAGATGCCTCATGGCATCGACCAAAGAGCATGCGAACGCGCTGGTGAGCCACCGCATGTCCAAGTGTGAGAGCTGCACATCCAGGGCCTTCCATAGCTCCGCAGCTGCTTCTTATAGCTTATTAAGGGAGGTAAACTTACTTCTTATAGACAGGCAGGAGCATGGGGTTGAGGTCGCGACACTTAATGAATCTGAATGCTTTTTCCATTGGAGCCATTTCGTATTGGTAGGGGCTCAGGAAGAGTATGGGTACGTTAAGCTTCTATAGGACGCTATTTGTGTAGCTTCTGCGGTGGTAGGACGCGTTGTCCATTAACAAGAGGGGGTGAGTTCCAGTTGGTAGTATATTGGTGCCAGTCTCAAGATAAAGATGCCCTCCTCGTTTTCGTTTATTGAGTGGTTTCGATTTCATCTGCATGAGGAGAGATTTCTCCTGGCTGATTCTTTTGGTTCTCAAAGCTTTTCTCTAAATTCCAGGGTTGAAAGATTTTTGTGTATGATGTAAAGTTGGTAACCCTGCTATCATAGTCTTTTCTATAATATCCTTGATATTTTACCAGAGAGTTTAATCATCTTCATCTTTTTATTGCTTCAAGTACTTCATTGTATACTTAATAATTCTCTTTTGTTTAACTGGATAATTTTTGAATATTTCCTTAACTTGATGGAATTTCAAGATTAGCCATGAATTCCTGCTCATACATTCTGTCCTCAGTTTCCATCAATAACTTCAGTGTATTCATTTAATATTGCAACTGATTTATTGTTATAAAATGAAACATGGAATAAAATGTGTATTGTTTTGCTTACTTTTAACGTCTCTCTTGAAGATTTGATTCCTCTCTTTTCTTTAGATCCACAAGTCTGTTTCTTACCTATATCGCATGATTGATAAATTGAATGTGAAATTACAGTATTCTTTTGGATTATATTGTTAGTTTTATGTTCTCACTGTGCCTTTTGAAGCAGGTTCTTATCACCTCTCAAGTCATTTTCTAGTCTTGATTTCTTTATCTTGTTCAATTTGTTTTAGTAGGTTGCTTAGTTTATTGCTCATGTCCGGAGATAAGTCGCCCAGTTATGAGTACCTTGGTAAAGGATCTGCACATTCTCTACTATGGCCTGCTGAGGGTGTCATCTCCTGTTAATTATGGTTGGAAGGTTTCAATGTTTGTTCTATTGACAAATCTTCATTATCTATTGGAGCTTTTGCCTTTGAGTACTATATTGGGCCCCCACCTCTAACCTAGTGCGTGTCTACATTTCTTTGATCTTTTTTCGCATCTCAAATAGTAGCTTTTATCGTCTCCTCTGTCACTATCTCCTTCTACTAGGGTTCGTCATCCACAAAGGTCAGCTTGCGAACTGTAGTGTTTTGTATTATAGAGACCACCATCTCCTGATAATAGGTAGTAGCGTCGTCCCAACGATAGTTGAAACTAAGTCGATTATCTTTTTCTCACATCTCTTCTCAACGGTTATATTGTCCATTAAGCATCTTAGTCTTATCCTAAAAAATGTCAGGTTCTGGTATGTATGTTGGCTCGAGGAGGCCCAAAGGTTTGGCGGCAGCATCCGCAGGTCGAGCTAGACTGGTGATTGGGAGAGGAAGTTATTAATGGTTGGTGTGACATGGTTATCTGTACTGATCATGCGAACAGTGGACCGAAGGCAAAATTATTATAATATTAGGAGATAAGTATAAATAAAATTTAATCAAATGACGCTTAATAATTTGGTAGCTTTTTGTTTTTTTAAGACACCCCTATATATATTGTACTAAGTTAATTAAAAAGAAAGCTACCAAATGTTTTATAATAATTAAAATACTATATTTAATTTAAATTCAAATTCACAATTAATTCAAATTTTACTCTTGGGGTTTTATTTATTATTTTTATTTTCTTAATTTATCATAAATAATTTAACTAAATAAATATTAATATGTAGAATGTTACTGAATTTTAATATAAACTTATTAATACTGCCAATAGGAATTCCGATATTAATAAAATTCAATTTATAATTTTCAATTGAATTTTTTAATGATGTTTCTTAGCAATTATAAGATAATTAAAACTTCTCTGTTTTTTTTTAGTTTTCCACTAAAATTTAAATAAGAAAATTTCATTTTAATACCTAGAGAACTGTGAAAATTCTGACTTGATATCAAAACTAAAAGTACTAAAAAGAACTACTCTGCTTACATGATACAATTTAAGCAGCATATAGAAAATATTTATTTGTTAGAAACTATATAAAATAAAAATATTCTTTCAAGTTTACTTTTACATTTATATTGCATATTAGTAATTTACTATAATACTTGTTGATTAATTGTTTATTGTAATAAAGTTATCTTCTTATTTATACTCTAAATTAAATTATGACAATTAAAAGGAACATTTAATATAGAAGTATAAAATTTTACTAATAATTAGTTAAATTAAAAAAATTCATAATCTTCAAAGTTTTATTTTAATAAAATTTAAAAATCATCTATTTTATATAAATAACCGATATTTTGTTAAATAATATAAAGCATTTTTACATCCCAATAGTCAAAGTAGATATTGAAGTAGAGAAAATTTTCATAGCGCCATTTCTGTAAAATAAAAAAAAACTTTCATAAATATTTAATAATTTTTACACAATATTTATCCTTATTTAATAAGATTTCGTAAAGTATTTGCAGAATTCATATATTTTTATAGCTTATGTCTCAAATAAAGAATATTAAGTAAGTAAAAAATATTAAATAAAGCTAATCTAATTAAATCTTTAGTAAATTAAAATTTTTAATGAGTTGGATTTCTTTTTTAAATAAATTAATTGTCTCAAATATTGATAATTTTAATATAAATCTCTGAAAATGAGATATAATCGAAGTATATTGAATAATTAATTTATTTTAATATATTAGTGCAGATTAATATAATTAAAATTGTCTTGTATCATAAATTTTTCAAAATTTCTAAATTTATAGAATAATCATAATTTTTGTAAATAATTTATTTGCGGGAATATTCTCGAAAATAATTAAATTTAAAGAGATCGAAATGTCCAACTCAATAAACACCAGAAAGAACATATCAGACAATGTGAAAGCCTAGAACTTACAAATTGGTTAAAATTTTTATGAAAGATTGCAACGAATGGGTAAATAATATAATTTTAAAACTTCACTTAAAACCAATATAAATATCATACAAAATAGAAAATTTGCTTGATTCAAACTTAAGTGCTAAATATTTCTTTTAAGCACATGGTTTAACTTTTAAGACTATATTTCTAGAAATTTTTATGAGATATTTACACGAACTAACATATTCTCTTTTAATAAACAACAAATACATCAAGAAACCCTCACAACTCTAATTTTCTGAAGTTGCCTTAGCCCAAGTAACAACCCTAGAAAGAAAGAAGAAAAAGGCATTGCTCCAAACTCCACCCCTCAAATTATTTACCCACTTCTACCAACAAGCAACTGGCCAGTACCCTAAGCCTCATTAGGAGTACAAGCTAAAATTGGAGCTCAAGCCAAAATCTATGAAGCGATGAAGGAAGAATCAAAGACAACAATCGCCCACACCAAGAATCCCAGATTTCAACTCAGAGGTTGAAGAAGTTTCATAAATTAAAGACCGATGAGAGCGGAGTAATCAAAAATATTGGTCAATACACCGATGTAAACCGACCAGAACTAAATAATTATAATTTAAGAATATAGAAAAAAAGACTTCTACTTAATAATAAGAATTTATTAGTATTAATTAGACAGATGTCTTATAAACAATTACTATTTCATAAAAAATATGTCTAATCAGGTCTAAATGGGTAACCAGGGTGACGATGGAAGATTATTTCAACAGTTGAAGACCTGGAAAAACAATAGCAATAAAATCCTGGGAATGCATAATCAAAGCAAGAGAACAAATTCTAACCTTAATAATCTTAATTTCTTCCTCACAACTATACAAGCTAATATATATATATCTAACTGCTCATCTGAATATAAAATACAGACTAGAAAACCTATTTGAACTAATTCAATATCTCGATTATAATATTATTTATTATTAAATATACTAAACAAAAATTCAGACAAAAGCACATTTGAAGTAAAAGCTTTTCTATCTTGAATACTTAAAAACAACAAAATGAATCCTCTTTCCATTTAAGAATTTGAAGGAGGCTATACCTCCATGACTACACAATATGATAAAATTGAAAGTCCAGACAAAACAAGCGGTATATAAACAAGAATTAAAATCCAATTTATTATTACTAGCTTTAAGTAATATATAAGTTAATATCTTTTAATTTATAAGATTGCTCAAATCTAGAATTACTATGAGAGAAGTCATATTCACCACACTATGAAAAAATTATTACAACTTAAATTAAAAAGGAAATTACTCAAACAACAAAGAAATTAGAAGAAATGAATAGACCAAAGAAAAAGTAGAAATTATAGACCGAGCGACATAAATAGGAGACACGAAATGCTACTCTTTAACATTAATGATTACTCTTGGGTCTTTGATGCCATGATGTGAGTTTATTTTAACTCTTTTTATTATTATTCTTTTTTATTTTTATTATTTATAGGTTTAAAGTATCTTATTTCGCTTAAATAATAAAATTCATAAAATTAATCTTAAGTTGTATAAATCAGAAGTTACTAACAAGAAGTATCAGAACTTTATCCATTAATATAAATTTAATTTAATGTGTATCAATACTCTGATTGAAATAGCGTTTTTTAAAAATTAAAGAAAGAATATACAACTATCAAATGATTTTAGCAAAATTAAATTTAGTATTTAATGAAAGTGAAAAAATTAACTTAGGAGCAATAAGACCTCAAAAGAGAAAATTAATATATTTATATTTAAATTTTTAAGCTCTTTGAGTCTACTCTATAAAATAAATTGATGTAGTTATCGTATATACAGTTGAATTCTTAATCAAATTATTTAAATTTCTCGTTTTTTAATATAATTATTATTGAATCAATGAAAGATTGAAATCTTTTATATTAAGAAAAATTCTCGAGAATCACTTAGATATTAAAAAATCCATAATTCTATAAAATAAATGATAATTCAATTTAAAGTTACCCTAATTTTCAAAAAATAACTAATGAATAAAATAATTTCAATTAATTTTTAATATTTAGGATATTTGGGCTGTTTAAATTTACAACTAAAAATTATTATATAATAATATAATAAAATATAAGCGCTAATTTTTTCTTAAATGTAAATTTTATATCAATGTGGCTTTTATTAAAGTATTAGTTAAAATTAAAAATAGCAAAATAAGCGAAATTATTAGATATTAGCTATTAACATTATCTTCAAAAATTATTACTATAAAAAATAGCAATTAGATTATTATAACTATAATTATTGGTAGTAAGTTGTTGTCAATTATTATAATAATTTAATAATCTTTTGGATAAAAATGGAAACCTAATTTGGCTTTAATGTTTGAAGCAATATTCATATTTATCATGAGAATAAGATAAATTAACCATAATAAATAAGTCATATAATTCAATCAACTTGTGAAACAAATTTAATAAAAAATTATTATCTTTTACAATTAATTATTATATTACAGAACTATATGTTTACATTCTGAAATATTTTTTTTCTTAACTTCAAATTGTGTCTATTTATTCGTAAAAATACTCACTTATTTTAATTTTGGTTATCAAAATGCTATTTAAATTTCTTTCGCTTATTTAATCTTAAAATTAAATAAAGATTTTCATGCGAACTAGACAAATTGAGTTTCATAATTTAAATTATTCTAATTAAATATTATACAAAACATGTAAACCAAAAAATTAGTATTCATTTTATATAGATATTTAATTAATCAAAATGAACAAACAAATCAATAAAGCGATAATAAAAACTCGCCAAGTTCATAGACTAATTATGATATCCAGATAAATTTAATTAAAGAATTTGAATCCATGATGATGTGAAGATTATTCTTATGACTGCAAATATATTTATGAATTCTCAATTATTATAACTAAAAATATTAATAAAGATTAAATAATACTCAGAAATGATCTAAATTCATTGAGAAAATATAAGAGTGTTCATATGATTAATTTGAAATACAATGAAAATAAATTAAACTTTATTCCAAATATGATAAATATAAGTAAATTTAAAATAGATAAGACTCTAAATTAAAATCAAATTGATTTTTGAATAAAATTTAATTTTTAATATTATAAAATTTAAGCGTGAAAAATAAATACAAATAATTAATGAATGGTAAAAAATAAGCTAGCGAAATATAAGAGCCAATAAATTTATTCTAAATGAAAAACATGAAACTCCAATAGGTAAGTATAGTAAGCGTTCTAAAATACAGTACGAATTATTAGATTTTTTAAATTAAGGTTTTGTTGAAAGTTTTTCATTATTTTTTTCATTTTATTTAATTATCAAATATACTAGGAATATGTATTAAAAATTATATAATTTTCATCATACTTAAATTTGAGATTAAGTTAAGTTAAATTTTAGCTTTTGCACATGCGAGATGAGATTTAAAGTTCCTTATGCCCTAAATCCTGATTTTAAAGCTTCATCATTCTGAGTGTGGTCAGCATCGCCGCTTAGTTCCAATAAAATTAATGTCCTCCTATCCTTTTTAGGAGCTTCAAGATAATAAACGAGGTTCTAATTGGCGGGTATGCCCATTTTGCAAGTTATAATCAAGCATAAATTGTATAAATTTTTGAGAAGTAAACCTAAAAATCTGACTAAATCAGTAGTTGAGGAATTATGTTAAATAATCAAGAATTGATAAGTGAAAATTAAATAAAAAAGACATAAACCTAAAAGGTTTATGCTGGTACTGTCTCCTTACTAGCTGAAATTGTAAGTTACTGATAATATATCCAAAAAATGTGTTTAAAAAGAGCCAATAAGAGTAGCGAAGAAATTAAACAAGTTAATCGGAAAGCAGCAAAAAAGAGAAAAAAATGGGGAAACTTATTCTAGCAGTTGGTGATATGTAGGAAGTTAAATGGAAAGATTAACTTTTCTTAAAGATATTATATTAAAAAGTATCAATGTTCATTATATTTATATACATACATTAATGTATTTTTCGCTTCATTTATCGAAAGCGCCTCGCTCTATTTTAATAATATATTATAATATAGATTTATATAGAGTGACTAATATTTAATTAACATGTAAACCTTTTACTCTATAAACTTATTTTTAAAAATTAAGTTTACATGATAATCTGCTATAAAACGGGACAAAAGGAAACAGTAAAGATAATCTTTCTATGGCTCTTTTAAAACATTAATCATCCCTAAAAAACTTTGTAGAGTATTATTCATGATAAGTGAGTAATCGCCATATGTTTTTGATAATATTTGACTATAATATATAAGCATGGGTAATCAGTGATAAGTTTGAGGAAGTAGCCATAATTAAATTTACTTTTGAGAGTTAGTTTTCCTAAAAGGCTAATTATTTTAAGGCATCCGCCATAACAACCCTAATGCGCCAGTGAGTCACCTCGTTTACTGATTTAAGAGGTGAAATACCAGAGCATTCGCATGTAAGTGCAGCTTTTTAATAACTAGTAAGAGAGATTGCTATCATTGAGGAAATAGGCACAGTCATTAGGTAGAAGTAATAATATTTGTTGATTTAATGAAAATCTTTTCCATAAAAACCTTATCGTACTAGTAATAACCCGTTAGCAGAATGAAAGGTTTTTGTTTCTACATGATGCTATTGGTGTAGATGCTGTAGTGGTAGAACAAACTTATCATCAAAAGCAGAATGTCTCTGGAGGTTGAGTGGAATTAATAAGCGATATTAAGGATTTTGATAATTCTAACATTTTTCTGAAAGATTACATTTTATTTTTATTAAAGTTATTTTCTCTTGTCGAATTCATCTGGAACTTTTAACTTTCATTTTTTAACTATGACTATGTGTTTAAACTTAGATTATTCAATTATGTGTCCAGTTGCCTAACTAAATATATATTAGTATATGGTAATTTCCTCACTTCAAGTCTTTTCTCTAGTTTGATTGATGAGATTTCTGAAAGTTTAGTCGAACTGGTTGAAATTATCTTCGTTAAAATTTTGATTACTCAATAATTACAAATATTTAGAAATTCTATTAATGTAAATATTTAATTATTTGTAATCGACTATTTTTTAATGGTGATAATGATAGAATAGTTAACCTCACAAAATTTTAAGCTTTGAGGCCTATCTAGATTTTTTATTTTTAGAGGAACAACCAAACAAGTGGAGCTGTAGACTTGAAGAAACTTGGCAGATGAAGCTCTAGAGGTTATAAAATAAATTTGAATGTTGATAGAGATTTTTTTGACGGTTAATGGAGAAAGGGTTATAGTATTAGAGAAATTCTTTTTCCATTTCATTAATATGTATTCTAATTACAAATAATTATAATCATATTATCATCTATTTATTTTTATTATTTTAATAAAAATTTAATTTTTGATTCAATCAATTAAGATGAACTTGTGTAAAATTAAATATATTCTTGAGAATTTTGTAGCAATAAATTTAATTGCTGGTAATTCAGCAAGTAAAAAAATATATTCTATATATTTCATAAAATCTTTATTTTTGTAATTATTCTCTTGGAATAAAATATTAAGCAAGAACAAATTACTATTCGCATGTGCGATTTGATTGACCACTTTTTTCATCAAGATTTTTCATTGTTGCTGTCTAGTATTATTCAGAATATATAAATCTATTTATTATTGTGCTGTTCTTAATAAATATTCTTCAAAGTCTTGTTATGACTCATCTTCATTTTATAAATATAGTTATATTTAATACATGTTTTTAAATAGTCTAAATTTCCACTGTTATCATTTGTAAATTTTTTTGTCTAAAGATACAATATTCATTAATAAAGGGATTTTGATCTTCCATATGCATTTCCTGAGATTATTGCTTTGAAGTATTATTATCAACAATATTAGAGTAAGCATTGAGTTTTAGTAGATTGGTTTATTTCACTATTTGTGCTATATTGACCTAGGCGTTTTGCAAACAGAAAATCTGTACTTATATAGTATAAGAATAGAAAATCATATAAGCAATATCCTCAATTAAATATTAAAATATGATTACTTTGTATGCAAATTATTTTAATAAGATAGTTTTAATTAAGTGTCAATGCGGGCTAGTAAATGTAGTCATAAAAAAATAACCTCAATTAGATTGTTTGTTTGAGACATTTAATTTTAGTGTTTTAAAATATCAAATGAGAGTCTCGGATTTACATAAGGTGACCTAGAGTTAACCAAATCCACTAAATTTGGGGTCCTGAAAAATAGCGTGACACTGGAACACCAGATAGATATATATTCTTTTTCAAAAGTTATAAGGAGGTCATTTTCTCAATTTTTCTACTTTTAATAATTTGTGTTTTTAATTATTGTAGAAATTACTTTTACCAAAAGAATTAAAACCCCAAGAGTAAAATTTGAATTAATTTCGAATTTGAAAAATAAATAAATATAGTATTTTAATTATTATAAACATTTTGGTAGCTTTCTAATTAATTAACATAGTACAATATATATATATTTATATAGGGGTTCTTAATAAAACATAAAGCTACCAAATTTAAAAGCGTGATTTGATTAAATTTTATTTATACTAATCTCCCTAAATTATAATAATTTTGCCTTCAATCGACAACTCTGATGCTCAGCCCAGATAACAGGGTGACAAATACGATAATTAACTTCCTATCCTCATCGCCAGTCGAGCTTGACCTGCGATGCTGCCGCCCAACCTTCGGGCCCTCCTCGTGCCAACCCAAATACCAGAACCTGAGATTTTTAGAATTAGACTAAAATGCTTAATGAACAATATAACCGTTGAGAAGAGATGAGAGAAAGAGATAAAGAACTTAGCCTCAACCATCTTTGGCGACGACGTTATTACCTTTTACCAGGAGATGGTGGACTCAATTGTACAGCAATACACTACAGTTCGCAAGCTGACCTTTGTGGATGACGAACCCTTATAGAAGTTAATTGAGACGGAGGAGACGATGGAGGCTACTATCTGAGATGCTACAAAAGATCAAAGAGATGGAGACGCGCCCAAGGCTAGAGGTGGGGGCCCTATACAGTACTAAATGCAAAAAACCACAACTATTCACAATCAGCAGAATCAAGTTCATCAACAAGAGAGGCAACGAAGACCCAGATTCCGAAGAGTACAGCTTAGACTTTGACCTTGAACTTCAATGCAAAGGTAACCTACTTACCTTCGATTAAGACAGAGACGACAATCAGTGGTCATTCATTCTTTCCAGAGAGGAAAATGAGGAGAAGGATTCTGGATACAACTACATTCTCAATATTCTTCATCAGAGATAACTCTACCAGTTCACAGATGATAAATTCCCATTCTTGTCAAGTGACACCAATTTCGTTTTCATGTTTGCACCCAGTGAAAAGACCGAAATCCTCATCCAATAAAACGACAATGTTTCTCTGTATGAGTTAGTTATGGGTCCAGAAGAGCCAACAGTTAATTTCATTTGGTAAATGGATAATGTTCCAGATCTAGAACAGTAAATTCATTCTGGTATCAGATTCAAGGATGAAAGATACATGTTCATTGTTGATAATTCAAACTTCTACAAAATTGATCTTAAGACAAACGAGACTAGAACCTACGAGGAGTAAAACTGTGTTGGTCTGTACTTCTCAGATAACAATTATCTCTATACTCTTTGTCATAAGAGCAACCCCACTGGTCTCAAAGAAAGACTATCCGGTTTCAGACTCTACGATATCTAAAATGTGATAAAAAAGGATAAGGAGCTGCAAAAACCATCATTTCTTTGAATATCTCAACCCGTCCAACACCGCCAAGTAAAAAGATAAAAGCGTTTAGTTACAAAGGAATACGCCATAAGAAATCTTTCCTCATGCAGACGAAATCGAAACCACTGAATAAACGAAAACGAAGAGGACCATCTTTATCTTGTGACTGGCACTCAATCTGCTACAAACTGGATCTCACTCCCTATTGTTGATGGACAACGCTTCCTACCACCGCAGCAGCTATACCAATGGCGTCTTGCAGAAGCTTAACGTCCCCATACTCTTCTTGGGCCCCTACCAGTACGACATGGCTCCAGTGGAAAAGTCATTCAGGTTCATTAAGTGCCGCGACCTCAACCCCATGCTCCTGCCTGTCTCTACAAAGTATGTTTACCTCTCTTAATAGGCTATAGGAAGCAACAGCGGCGCTATGCGCAGGCCCTGGCTGTGCAGCTATCAAATTTGGACATGCGGTGGCTCACCGGCGCGTTCGCATGCTCTTTGGTCGATGCCCTGAAGCATTTGAGCCTGCAGGCTGTCTGATACTGTAATTGATTCTGGTTTTGGCCACCCAATCTGCGAAATCACGAATCACCCATACTCTATTAAAAGTGCCAAAACCCCACCATTCTTATTTGAAGTTTATCTCAGCCTGGGAAACAATTGTCTGTGTCGTAGATTAGAGGACGATGCGTCTTTTCAAGGGCTCTCGGATGACTATCTTTGCTGGTCCCCATTTGCGTTTTTACCCTCAAATTTCTCTGCAACACTGATTTGGTAAGTTAGGCAAACTTTTAATACTAAAATATTTAATAGGCCAATTAAAGTTTAATTCCCAATATTTAAAATCTATTAAGCCCTATTATAATTATAATTAATTTTAAATATAAAACTTTGAGATTAGAAATGGAGAAGAAGCAAAGGAAAAGGGGATCATGAAGGCCACCTATTGCTGGCTTGAATTTGTCTGCAGGCATTTCGAATTCTTGAGATGGGAAAAGGATTTGCTCTCTTATGAAAGCATAATTGAGAGATATGAAGTTCATCCTGATGATCATGAAGATCTCCTGTTCACTTGGCATTGGACCAGGTCCCTGGCATCATCTTACAAGTTGAAGTGCATTTCACAAGAAGTGAGGGAGCACCTCGTCGCGACCAATCTCAACGACTTCAATGCCCAACCCAGCCAGGCCCAGGTGGACCTAGTCAACGCCGAAATGTAGAAGCTTGAGAGGGTGAGCCAGGACAAGGTGTACTCGGGGCTGCAGGCAGTCTACATCGCAAACCCCTGGGCACCCCGTGTCATCATCGATCACTTCTCCGACGTGTGGGAAAAGGTGGAGACGGACCAGCTGAGAAGGTGGTACTGGGAAGAGATTGTGTACAAGAACGACATCAAGGCCAGCGTGGCAGGCAGCTCAACCATGACCAAGGAGGAGAAGAAGTACTACGACAAGATTTGCAAGATTGTTGATTGATGATTATATATTTAAACTAGCATTTGATTCATTGTTGATTAATTTTTAATTCGCAAAATTCGTTGAAATTTTATCTTGGGGTTTATTAAAAATTATATTGAAAATTCAATAAAGTTAATTAAATTTTAAATTAGAATATAAATTTCAGTGTAAAACTAGATGCGCTGAATCCCACAGGAGTATGGTTTAAACTCAAGTTTCTAAAATGCTAAAATTTCATAAAATTATATTAATTTTTATCATATTTTTAAAATCTTAAAATCATTCTTTTGTCAATTTGAACCTTATTTCTTGCTCTACTGAATCCGGTTCTGATGGCACAGCAAAGATTTAAAATTTATTAATTATTAAGAAAAACATTAATTAGCACTTTTGCCCATAGTTTCTCAAGTGAACTCGTTGATTTGTTTTATGTGCTTCTCTAGTGGTTAGCTACATACTTGTCTTGTCTAGTCGTACACCTCTATTACCCTCCCTCCCTTTGATATTCTCTATACCACCCAGTTCAAGCAACTCTTGATTCCTTTAGTTTGACAGCATGTCGGTATGATGATTCTTTTGAATTCGTCCAGGTCTCTTCTGTATCTACCATTTCCTGTCTTTCAAATAGTAGATCCAGTGCTCTTTTCCAACTGCCTAATGCATTTTCCTTTTAAACAATACGTGAGAACAGAATCATTTTTACACGACTTATTCTCAGGATTTAAACTTCTTCTGTCTTATCTAACTCATCTCTCGCCGTGATTTTTTGTATAAGTTCCCTGCATTCAAATTTTCATGGCCCATTCTTCGTTTACACATCTTCAGCAATCTTGTTTTATCTCTCCAAAGTTCCTTCTCTTTGATCAATTTCCTCTTAGCTTCTTCTCTGTCGTTGAATCTCTTTATCGAAACTTTTCCAATCTAATTTTTGGTGTTGAACAGCATACTTTCGTTATCTTCCTATTAATCTTTAAAACACGTCCCTACTTAGCATTAATTATGTTATTGTAGCCCTGGAAAGTATTTCAGATAGATCTTGAAACTGTTAATACCCCTTTTCGCTTCCTTAATATAAACAATTGACCCACCTCAATTAATGTTGATTTTGGTCGGCTGTATTTAAGACACATTGATCTTC
>ARYC01010512.1:0-10615 GCA_000711775.1 Oxytricha trifallax | reverse complement strand
AGAATAGTAATAGTTATTGTAATTTAGGATGTACTTATGAATTTCATAATAAATATTAATATTTCATTATTAATGTTAATTATGATTGTATTTCAAAATTTTTATAAAAAGTAAATAGTCTTATTTAATATCATTATTGAGTGAAATAAAGCTATATATATTTGATAATTGGATAAATTAACTTTATTAATTAATTTTAATATTGATGTTTTTAAATTCGCACTACAGAAAAAAATTTTACATAATCCCCGACTTTTTTGAAGAATTATAAATTCGTGAAACTAAATTTTTTATATTATTTATGCGAATTTTTAAATCATATACTAAAACGTGATATTATAATATTTTTTCACATGATCACGATTTTTAAAAAAACGCGCTGCTTAATTAAATTTTTGAGTCATCACTAATTCTTATTTAAATATGTTTCAAATTAAATAAATTTAAATTGTCATCAAATTATACATATAAATAAAAATTTATAAATTATTTTATATATATATTTAAATATATTAATGTTGATTATAACAGAATTATAGTTCAATTTTAAGTAAATTGTATTTATCAATGTTCTATATTTAATGTTTGCTTATTTTATATATACTATTTTTATTTATATTCAGGGGTTTTGGGGTTTGTTTTTATATCTGGTTATGAATTACCAAATGGATATGAGTATGAATCAAATGAAGCAAAATCATATTTTATTACATAATAAAAATTTTTAATTAATTTGATGAATAATAATATATAATTAAAATTTATTCAAAGAATAATAATAGTTTGTGTGATTTAGGAAGTAATTATGAATTACCTAATGGATATAAGTTTGAATCAAATGAAGCAAAATCATATTTTATTACATAATAAAAATTATTAATTAATTTGATATATAATAATATATAATTAAAATTTATTCAAAGAATAGTAATAGTTTGTGTGATTTAGGATGTACTTATGAATTTCATAATAAATATTAATATTTGATTATGAATGTTAATTATGATTGTATTTCAAAATTTTTATAAAATGTAAATAGTCTTATTTAATTTCATTATTGAGTGAAATAAAGCTATATATATTTGATAATTGGATAAATTAAGTTTATTAATTAATTTTAATATTGATGTTTTTAAATTCGCACTCAGAAAAAAATTTTACATAATCCCCGACTTTTTTTAAGAATTATAAATTCGTGATAACTAAATTTTTTATATTATTTATGCGAATTTTTAAATTATATACTTAAACGTGATATTTTAATATTTTTTCACATGATCACGATTTTTTAAAAAAACGCGCTGCTTAATTAAATTTTTGAGTCATCACGAATTCTTATTTAAATATGTTTCAAATTAAATAAATTTAAATTGTCATCAAATTATACATATAAATAAAAATTTATAAATTATTTTATATATTGAAAAATATTAATGTTGATTATGATAGAATTATAGTTAAATTTTAAGCAGATTGTATTTATCAATGTTCTATATTTAATGTTTGCTTATTTTATATATACTATTTTTATTTATATTCAGGGGTTTTGGGGTTTGTTTTTATATCTGGTTATGAATTACCAAATGGATATGAGTATGAATCAAATGAAGCAAAATCATATTTTATTACATAATAAAAATTTTTAATTAATTTGATGAATAATAATATATAATTAAAATTTATTCAAAGAATAATAATAGTTTGTGTGATTTAGGAAGTAATTATGAATTACCTAATGGATATAAGTTTGAATCAAATGAAGCAAAATCATATTTTATTACATAATAAAAATTATTAATTAATTTGATATATAATAATATATAATTAAAATTTATTCAAAGAATAGTAATAGTTTGTGTGATTTAGGATGTACTTATGAATTTCATAATAAATATTAATATTTCATTATGAATGTTAATTATGATTGTATTTCAAAATTTTTATAAATGTAAATAGTCTTATTTAATATCATTATTGAGTGAAATAAAGCTATATATATTTGATAATTGGATAAATTAAGTTTATTAATTAATTTTAATATTGATGTTTTTAAATTCGCACTCACGAAAAAAATTTTACATAATCCCCGACTTTTTTTAAGAATTATAAATTCGTGATAACTAAATTTTTTATATTATTTATGCGAATTTTTAAATCATATACTTAAACGTGATATTTTAATATTTTTTCACATGATCACGATTTTTTTAAAAAATCGCGCTGCTTAATTAAATTTTTGAGTCATCACGAATTCTTATTTAAATATGTTTCAAATTAAATAAATTTAAATTGTCATCAAATTATACATATAAATAAAAATTTATAAATATTTTATATATATTGAAAAATATTAATGTTGATTATGATAGAATTATAGTTAAATTTTAAGTAGATTGTATTTATCAATGTTCTATATTTAATGTTTTATTATTTTCTATATACTATTTTTATTTATATTCAGGGGTTTTGGGGTTTGTTTTTATATGTACTTATGAATTACCAAATGGATATGAGTATGAATCAAATGAAGCAAAATCATATTTAGTTTTATAATAAGAATTATTAATTAATTTGATGAATATTAATATATAATTAAAATTTATTCAAAGTATAGTAATAGTTTGTGTGATTTAGGATGTACTTATGAATTACCTAATTAAGTTTGAATCAAATGAAGCAAAATCATATTTAGTTGTATAATAAGAATTATTAAATTATTAAAGGCAATTAATATTAAAATGGTTAATTTAATATCAGAATAGTAGTAGTTATTTTAATTTAGGAGGTACTTATGATTTTAAAAATAAATATTAATATTTGATTAAGAATGTTAATTATGATTGTATTTCAAAATTTTTATAAAATGTAAATAGTCTTATTTAATATCATTATTGAGTGAAATAAAGCTATATATATTTGATAATTGGATAAATTAAGTTTATTAATTAATTTTAATATTGATGTTTTTAAATTCGCACTCACGAAAAAAATTTTACATAATCCCCGACTTTTTTTAAGAATTATAAATTCGTGATAACTAAATTTTTTATATTATTTATGCGAATTTTTAAATCATATACTAAAACGTGATATTTTAATATTTTTTCACATGATCACGATTTTTAAAAAAACGCGCTGCTTAATTAAATTTTTGAGTCATCACTAATTCTTATTAAATATGTTTCAAATTAAATAAATTTAAATTGTCATCAAATTATACATATAAATAAAAATTTATAAATTATTTTATATATTAAATATATTAATGTTGATTATAACAGAATTATAGTTCAATTTTAAGTAAATTGTATTTATCAATGTTCTATATTTAATGTTTGCTTATTTTATATATACTATTTTTATTTTTATTGAGGGGTTTTGGGGTTTGTTTTTATATCTGGTTATGATTTACCAAATGGATATCAATAATTAATGATGATTGTTTAAATTTTTATTTGTTTATTTTAATTTACTTTTTTGTATTAAGATATTTCAGAAATTATATAATATAATATACAGTTATTTTATATCACATTTATTATTTTTATTTAAAATTATTTTTATTCTTTAGACTTAATTTTAAAAATATAAGTAATAAAATAAAGATGAAAAATTTTTTAAATAATTGTTTATTAAGTTTAACTTATGCTAGTTGTTAATATAAATGACATCAGACAAAAAGAAAAATTTTATTACATGTTTATTTAAATACAAAAAATTTATTTTAATTAATAATTTTAGCATTAAATATAATAAATTAATTTTAATATGAGATTGAGCTTCATTAATTTAAGTGAAAGTAATATAACTAAACATATTGTAGATGAGTTGGGATTAAATTATATATTCTTAAATTCGACATATTAAATTAAAATGTATGATTTTTGTGTATTCTTTAAAGATTATATGTGGTATCAAATAAATTTTTATGGTTATTGCGATTTTCTTTATAAGGATTATATTCGTGAAATCAAATAAATTTTTATGGTTATTGCGATTTTCTTTATAAGGTATGTTCGTTAAATCAAATAAATTTTTATGGTTATTGCGATTTTCTTTATAAGGATTATGTTCGTTATATCAAATAAATTTTTATGGTTATTGCGATTTTCTTTATAAGGATTATATTCGTGATATCAAATAAATTTTTTATGTTATTGCGATTTTCTTTATAAGGATTATGTTCGTGAAATCAAATAAATTTTTATGGTTATTGCGATTTTCTTTATAAGGATTATGTTCGTTAAATCAAATAAATTTTTATGGTTATTGCGATTTTGTTTATAAGGATTATATTCGTGATATCAAATAAATTTTTATGGTTATTTGCGATTTCTTATAAGGATTATGTTCGTTATATCAAATAAATTTTTATGGTTATTGCGAATGAAAATCTTTTTCATGGATAATTTTCTATATTATTTTTTAGTTAATATTTTTAGCAAAATTTCGATTTTTAATTTTAATTTTAATATTAAATATACTATAAGAAATTATTTTATTAAAATTTATAATTTATATTTTTTAAAGATTAATTATTTTAATTAAAGTTAAATTTTACTATATTTTGGTATTTATTTTTTATGATAATAATTATAATTTATTTTTTATAAATTCTAATTTTTAGCCATTTTAATATTGCTTTATTATATAGCTACAAATATTATACATATTATAATAATATATTAAAAAATAATTTATTATAATGCTCCATTTCTTGATCTTAGTGCCAAACTCGAAGTAGGATTTGCTAGTTGCTAATGTCCTATTAGAGGGAAGCCAAGGTTGAAGTAGGGATGGCAAGACTACATCGGTAGGATTTGCTAGTTGCTATTGTCCTATTGATGTAGTCTACCCTACATTAGGCCTTAAGAAATGGAGGATAGAGAAGAGGGGACTTGAAAGAGGAAGGCTGAAGAGGGAGCATGAAGGGGAAGAGAGGCATGAGCATGAAGGGGAAGGAGAGGCAGGAGCATGAATGGGGACAAGAGACTGGAGGATGAAAGATGAAGGAGATGCAGGCAGAAGGGAGGTTGTTGGGAAATCACAGAGTATGGAAAGATAAGTAGAAGAAGGAGGACATGGACAAGTTAAAAACAATAAGAGATTATTATATTATTTGTATTTATTTATTTATACTTTATATTTTTAATTAAAAGGATATGCAAGAGGCAAAGATGGGACAACTTAAACAAGAAAGCAGAACGATTGTAAGACACTTAGATCAGGTAAGTAAAGGTAAGTAAGACAAGAGAATGAGACAGAAGGAAGGCATCACATAGCATTCACTAAGGAAGTTATTAAAGGTAAGTAAGTTAAAAATAATAATACAATTACATTTAACATATTAACTATATGATTAGTTTTTTAAGGTTATGAAAGTGAAATTGTTATAAAATACTAGCCGGCAGTATTAAAAAACAATTAATGATCTTGAACCAAATTAATTATAAATTATTTTAATATATATTCAAGTGTGAAAGGACATAAGCAAAGCATGATAATCAAGAAATCAGTAATTTGAATAAAGGTAAGTAAGTAATTTTTGTACTTTGTACTATAATATTATGTTTTTGTGTAATGACTAGATTACTGGGAGGGGTTATGTCTATGTCCTGAAAGACACCGTTCAGTTCGCGGTTAGAATGTTAAGAAAAACCGTGAGGCCAAGTGGACAATGGTCTTAATAATAATCCATGCAGAGTGTTCTCTTGACGACTGAACACAAAAAACGGTTTTCTCCAGGTGTTACGCTAAAACCTGGGTTCAAATGGGTCACTTGAACTGAAATAAAACTCAGGGAAGATAGCCTGCTTAGCTTCACATGAGGTAGATAGTCCCTCTGAGACTTCAAAGGCTGGCAGTTGTTCTGGACATCCTCCTACTAGTTCAGCTGCCAGTTGGACTCCGAGCTTCCCCCACCTGCACGTGGTGGAGTCTGCACCTTATATAGGAAAGGACTAAGTGGGGAAGGACTAATTTTAATAATTAGTAATTTCTAATAATTATCTTAAAAATATTTTTATCTTTTAATAATTAGAAATATATATTTATTATTTTGAACTATTTAAACCTAATTTTTATAGATAATTATTTATAATAATATAATAAATGCCAAATCGTAAAGCTCAAGCCTAATGCAACTCTTGTAAGCAGATGTTCAGGAATGACAAGAAAAAGAAACATAAGTGCGCTCAAACTGCCTCTCCTACTTTTACAATAATCGACTAAATCCTACAAGTTCCTATAGTTAAGATTGGGTATTTGATTGATTTTGAGAAGTGCAAATGTGGGTATAAGAGCAAGAAGAAGGATAAATTCAAGAATCATATGTGCAGAGATTCAGTCAGCTGTCCTGTGTGCTTTGAAGATCTCTCAAAAAGGACTATAATAAAGTAAGATTGTACTCACTAATTTTGCACTGAATGCTTCAAGAGATGGCAACTCACATGTCAGTCAACATGTCCAATGTGCAGACAAGAAATAAAAACCTACACCGTCCATGAAAAGAACAAGAAGCCATTACTAGTTTAGATGAAGCAGAAAATAAGGCAATAAGTTCCAGACTATTACCTTGGAGTTCAAGATGCACCAAATTGATATTAATTAATTAAATAAAATATATTAAATAATAATATAATATTTATTTATATAATAATTATTATATATTTATATATTATTATTAAAAGTGTATTAATTTTAAATTGTAACACATTTAATATTAAACATAAAGACGTTTTATTGAAGTATATTATTTTTAATAGTAAACTAGTCTAATTATTATAAAAAGATAAAGTTCTAATTATTAGAAACAGTATATAAACTAGTTGATTATTAAAATTATAATTATTATTTAATATTTTATTATTTTATTAACTATGACTTAACCATTTTAGGATTAACTTTTAGCTTAGATGACTGCAACTTTGAAAAATGATTCAGATTCTCAGATTTCTGATAATATGCTTACTTATGAGTAGACTTTCGATGTGATGCCTATAAATGACTAGTGATTTCATGACTTCCTAGATAATATACAGAATCATGAAGAATACAATGCTGTCAAAGAGAGGTTCTTAGATAAATACAGAAAGAAAGTAGATAATCTTTACTCTAAAAAAGATATAGATTCTCTTAAAGCAAAGAATAGATAACTTAAATTTCTTGATTATGAACTAATAGATGATATCAATTTTTTAAGGTCAAGAGATGAAATGACTTATATTGCTAAGAGAGCTTGACATGGAGACAAAAATAAATTCGCAATAAAATATACTAAAGTTCTAAAATTAAATATTAAGAATTTAGAGAATTTCTTTGTGCGATCTTAAGTTGAGTAAATATACAAATACATCACATGGTATAACTTTAGAAGAAAAGCTTAAGGATAATATACAGATTAAGAAATTAAATTTGTAATTTAGCTTTTTAAATTTAGAAAAGATATTTGGGAGATTTATAACAAATACTATGAAAACCATTTTGTTTTAAGTATAAACTAAAGTAATATTAAAAATTCCTACGAGTAGATGGTATTACTGCATAAATCTTTGATATTATCTTAGAAATAGAATTTGCTATCTTTAGAGTAAATCAACTTACCTTCTAAGGAATTTTATATTCAAACTTTGGTATAATCTAATAAGCTTAAAAATAAAATGATTAAAAGATTAAAGGAACAGAGGGAAGATACTATTTGCGCAATGTGTGGAATGCTTTTAAAACTTTAAGGTCTTCACAAAGAAAAATCATATATGAGCATTAATCAATTAGGAAAGCCAACAATAGCTTAAAAAATTTATCCAGAATTTAAAGATAGCATAGTTTAAAAATATAATAATACTGAACAATATGAAGTATGTTATATTTGTAAGAATTATCCGTTTGATTATTCTTCAAAGATAAGAAGCTAGCCATTATCTCCTGAAATGAAGAAAATTAAATCAAGACAACAATTATATTGCTTAATGTTGGGAAATATACATTCTTTTATTGAAAACAAAAGAGGCCAAGCTTATTATCATTTATTAGGTGATTCGAATTTCACAGTATATAATGGTGATCTAGGAAATTACTTTAGAGAATTAAGCAGATTAGACTAATGGTGGACACATTTAACAAAATCTGAGAGATCAACTATGACGGAAGCTCTTGAATATTTGAAGAGAGAAAATCCACTATTCAAAGTATTTTTCTGTAATTATGAGCTATTACAAAATCTAAAAGTAAATTAAAAACTTACTAAAATACTACAGTCATTCAAAGATAAAATTCTTTTATATCCATATCATGATAAACCAATATAAGAAATGATCAATGGTAAAAATATGGAACATAAATATGGCAAAATAGATAGAGGATTTTTGATATAAAAAGATAATGATTTTTTCATTTTTCCTGTTGATGTTGAGTACGATGATTATACACTAAGTAAAATTATTGATGAAAAAGATATGCAAGTGCTCAATAGCTTTTAAGTTATTAACAAATCTGATATAGAGGAATATTTGACAAAAATTCTAAAATTAAATGATACAAACAATGAAATAATTATTAGAGAGGAATAGTTTAGACAAAAATAAACATTTTAATATGAATATATTGAAGAAATGATTTTTCCGATACTATTTCCAAATGGATCTGGAGGTTACTACAATTTTTTCAAAAAAACTAGAACTGAAAAATAATATGTTAAAATGCAATTACTTTCTTGTCGAAAGGAATACAGACTTAATGTAGATTTTTTATTGTGGTGGTATGATAAAGTAAAAAAAACTTAAATGATTTCATTTAATTGAGGTGTCAAAGTATCAAAGAAATCAGACTATGATTAACCATTAACAAAGGAATAGATTTTCAATTAAAAGGAAGGTGTTGATATATACGCACTATTTGGAAGGAAATTTAGTAGAAAGCATGTGGATACTCCTAAATATTACTAGAATAAGTGGTACGAACTTTAAGAACTAATTAACCATTTTAAGCAAAAATTTAACATACCACATCCTCATATATTTATCACATTTACTCTTAACGAATATGATGAATATCTATAATTAATGAAAGATCATAAACATAGTAGATTTGATCCAGTAAAAACAGTATGTCATTTCAATGTAAAAGTTAGGCATTTATTATGAGCAATTTATGGAACTGAATCAAAGATAGGCATTTTTGGGAAAACCATTGGACATTTTGAAAGAGTTGAATTTACCAATAAAGGAGCTCCTCATATACATGTTTTGGTTTGGCTTGATAATGAAAGCGCTTAACATCTTGATGAGGGCTATTTAATTTAAGCTAACTTACCAAATGATCCTGATCTATAAAACTTAGTTAAGAGATTGCAAACTCATTAATGTGTAAAAGATAGATGCTTTAAAAACTAAAAATTTCAAACATGTCGTTATGGATACCCTTTTACTTAACTAAATAATGATTAAATTATTAAAGATAGATGGTACTATAAAAGAGATGGGATCAACGACTAATGGATATCTCCTTATAACTTATAACTTCTCTAAATAGCAAATGCAAGCACAACTGTTATGAGGATGACTGATACAGATATGTCCCAATATTTAGTTAAGTACATTGCAAAAACATTGCCAGTATTAGATATAATGTTAAAATATCCCAACTTAACCAATGAAGAAAGTAGTCTAATATAATACTTGAAATCAAGAATGGTTTCTACTTGTTAAGCTGCTTGGCAATTATTAAGTTTTTCCCTATGTGAAACTTAACCAAAAGTTGAATTTGTTGATATTTAACTTGAATAAAATAGGTAAAGACTATTAAAATCGAAAGAAGAGTTAAAAGCATTAGATGATTTAAGTACTGATATTCATAAAAATGGGCCAGTAGATAGATATTATCAAAGACCACACTGGATGTAGAACATTTCTTATAAAACATTTAAAAGCGATTATAGCTATTCTAAAAATGTAAAGGAACTGCCAAAAGATATGCAATTATAAAAAGACAAATATTTCTAGCCTCTAAATAGACTTTACTATTGGAAAAAACTTACTCCAATAATTGTACAATTAAGAAAATGGTATCCAGAAGCAGGAGAATCTTACTACTTTTCTGTTCTTATGTAAAGAGTTCCTCATTACAGACATAACTTATTATCATAAGAAAATAAATCTAAAACATATATGGAAGAATGCTTTTTAAGGGAATGTTTAGTTGATGAACTTACTGTAGATGAAACCTTACTATTTTGGAAGGGAACTTAAGTAGATAAAAAGCTAATGTATTAAGCTTTATAAAGAATTTTATAGAAATATGATGTTGCAAGTTATTAGTACAATCAAGTTTCAAAGCATATCGAGGCTATTGATGAAATATTTCTCGATGAACAAGAAGATAATAATGAGCTTTTATAGGCTATTTAAAATAATAAAGAAACATATTATTAGATGATTGATAGAGATAGCAAAGATTTTATGATAGAAAATGAAATTGGATTTAATCCTTTAAAACGTCCTTAACTTATTATAGAACTTATATAAGATATAGAGAATAAATTAAGTGATCAATAGAAAGAAGTGGTCTTGCATATATTCAAATAATTACAAGAAAGTAATCAAATATGTATATTTATTAG
>ARYC01010511.1:0-13077 GCA_000711775.1 Oxytricha trifallax | reverse complement strand
CCCCAATAAGATCCCACCTATACCCTTCAAATCAAAGCACTTATAAACCTCATTAAGGGGTTTTGGGGTTTTGAATACTAGTTTGAAATTAAAGCAAATTAATAGCGGATTGATTATTCTTGTCATTATTTTACAAGCTATAGTCTTTTCTATCTTATTTCAATAATTCATTATTTTTAATCAATTTTTTAGGCATCAGCATATCAAGAAAATATAACTTAAAAATATATTCCCTATATGCGTTTTATGTGCAAAAACAATATAATAAATATAAAAATATCAGGAGATTTTGAATGAATGCTTTCTATAGTTTAAAGGACAGCATCAAAATTATTATTTAATAAATTGTTGTTGATATTTTAGTTTAAGTCAGAAGTGTTGTGAAAGAGAGAAAAGATTTAAATATAATAATCTATGAATAATAATATTTTAAGCCCTCAGTTTGCATAATGCTTTAATTCATTTTATACTTTAACTGCTTTCTTTGTTTCCAGCTATGATATTTATTTTTAAGTTTTCTTAGAGACACTCGTAAATTCTATATTGATCCATATATCATAATACTCATATTAAAAGAAAATTTTATAGAAATTTATTCATATTTGTACCCATATTTAACAAAGTAAAAAGAATTATTAGCCAGCCTAATTTGTATTAAATATCCGAATCATCAACGAAATTTGTGAAAATTGGAGTTACTTCTGCTATAGATAGAATGCAAAGCTCGTTGAAAATTTCAAGATTATTTTGCTGAGATCTTTGTAATGGTTTAATCAATAGTTTAAAGTACATAAACTTTTTAAATTATTAAAAAATAATAGCAGGTAGAAGACCATCAATACTTTAAAATGATATAAATATATAGTTTTTCAATAAACAAGTAAAAATTAGAATTTGTATTTATAAAAAAGCATAATCTGAACCTACGACAACTGTAACAGCAAATATAAATCTTCTTAACATATAAAGTGGGTTAAATATTATATATCTGCTAGTATTTTGAAATTGAGATTGAACTTTAACATCATTATAAAGAGCTCCAATTTTAGATTTGTAATTATCATCCTCTAATTTTGAAATTAGTAATCTCAAAAGTAAAAATGTCAAGTAAGGTGCTATAAGGACAACAGAAAAAACCATTATTGCGAAAATTGATGCAAATTATTCACTATGATTATCATATGTTAACTATAAGCAAGATATAAAGTTTATAAAAAAAATTACATTTGATATGTTCAAGCAAGTCACTATTGAAAATTGCAAGTAACCTTCAAGTAGAATTCTTATTATCATTTTGAAGAAAATTGTCTTTTATAAAACATTGTAAATTTTTGAAGATCTGTAATAAAAGGATTAAAGAAATTGGATTTATTACATTAAGCCTATCTTCCAGAATTTAATATTTCTCATCATTTTTAATAACAAAGTAGCAATAACTAAGCCAACAAATCCAATTATGTAATAAAACATGCTCCCCATGTTAAGAATGGTATTTTTTGTTTAATAACGTTGATGAGTTAAATGATTACTCATAAAATTACTGTTAATGTTAAAAGATATCTAAAAGCTGAAAATTTTATTAAGTATCCTCTGTTTCTGAAAAATCAAAAAGCTATGCATCCAGATCATCACTTGGTACAAGCTCAAAATTTGAGAGCTCGAACATCATTGAATAAAATAGCATAGTATTAGCAGGAAAATCGATATTTATCAAAGGTATGTGGACAATCATCTAAACTGTATTTATCATACCCCAAAGCATTTGCAAAGAAGCAGACCTAAAGTATATAAAGTTATTGATATATTTACATTGCCAAGTTTAATGCCATTGAACCATAGACAAAAACTTTAAGTGTTGCAACAGCATTTTGTCCAGATTCTTTCAATTATTTAGATAGAGCTAAAATCATTAAGACTTATATAAGATTTACCATCATTTCTAAGTTGCTTTGGAATAGATTTTTTAATAGTATAACCATGCTTTATTGCTAATCCATTTGAAGATTCTATAAACTTTGAATTTGCCAAAAAAGTGACTTCAAGTTCATCAAGATCCTAAATTTAATGTCATAAAACTTCTTATATTAAATACCTTGAATGAAATTTTACTAGAATCCTCAAAATCCAGTTAAACTCTCATTTAATTTCTATCAAAAGATGTTACTCTCCAAGTAAACTTCACATTATTCAAATATTCACCATCCCTTGTTTTTAGTTTTAAAAGTAAAATATGACTTTATAAATTACATAAAAAGTAAAAACTAAAATTTTATAAAATGACTTCCAATGTCAATTCTCGATTGTAGCATTCGTCTTAAAAATAATGTTCCAGTGTAGTTATGAAACTTAGAATAGTCACTAGGAACTTTCATTTATTAATTAAATTGAATAGTAACTAATCCTTCAAGATTGATTGATTTTATGTAGGCTGTCAAATCTTCAGATATTTTAGATGGGTCAGTAATAACAACTAGGTTTGGAGTTGTTTAATTATTTTAGGTCTAATTTGTTTAATTGTTCTAAGTTTAATTGGTTTAATTAGTTTAATTATTTGATTGTAATTTTTCAATTACAATTACTTTGAGTTTATATTGTGCCGATTTAGGCTCCAAACTTAAATCCTTAAGTATAATGTTCAAACTAAATGTTCCAAGAGTTTGAGAGGTCGGACTTATCATTAATTTAGGAAAGCTACCAGTTATGAAGTCTTAAGCTTACCCAAGAGACAATTAAACTTAATCTATTTCATCTCCATCAAGATCCATAACATCAGGAAAATTATACTGAAGTGAAGTTCCCTGTTAAATTGTTAATTCAGTTAAGGGATAAACAAATTAAGGTGGGGAATTATTAATTACTCTCATTTTGAGTGGAATTATTAAATAACTCTCTACCAAGCCTGAAGGGGTATTTACAGATGCTATTATTTTCAAATTGTAAAGAGATTATATTGCATTTAGTTTGTTATTTGAGTTTATTACTATTCTCTTAAGATTTGGATTGAATAATTAATATTTAGTTAGCTAATTTTTTAAGTTTTATGTGTAATTACAAAATTATAAACTGCCTTAATTTCAATTTCTCTAAAAACACAAAGCTCTTTATCATATAATATTTTGTATTGAATAATGTTATAAAATCTGGTAAATTATCGCTATTTTCTTATTCAAGAGTATAAGTTAAAACCTCATTACATACTTAATATTATGTGAAAGGATTAAAGTCTACATTCATTTCCCCACTTCCAATAAAATACTATTGTTAAATGATTAATCATATGCTTTTTAGATTAGTTGAAATTATTTTAATAGAAAGAATAGTATAAGGGAGAGGTATCTGTATATCCAGCTGCAACATCAAGTGCTGAAGCAGTTAAACTTTAGATTTGACATGTTTAAACAATGAGCAAATAAAATTATCTAAAAGCTGATGACATACCTAATTTTGGAATATCATCTTTATACTAATATAACTTATAATATTTATATTGATGCAGTCAATTTTACATTAAGTTATTATTCAATATTTTTCAAAAGTATGATTTAAAAAAGTTTTACCTTAAAAAAATCTATGCCATAAATTAAAGTAAAACCAAACAAATTAATAAGTGTATTTAATTGCTTGTAAGAAAAATAATCTTTGAAGAAAAAATATAATAATTAGTTTATTTTTTAAGACCAAAGGAAATTAATTAAAAGTAAAAAGTTGGTCAAAGTTTTTTTTAATCTGAAAGAAAATTAATTGATAATTAGTGTAATTTATAAATATATCTTAATTAGTTTCAAACTATATATAAATAATTTTTTAAAAAATAAATTTTTCAATAAATTTTAAACCAATCTAAGATGCAATCCCAATTTCTTCCACTCCCTAATTAACCTTAAACTGTAATTTACAATATAGTATTATTATAAGCAGCCGCATTATGTGTAAAAACTGAGATTTTTCGCTCTGAAGATGTTATATTTACTATATCATGAAATGAAGTGTTATATGAATTATTAAAGGCAAGTGAATAGGTGATACTTCCACATGCCCCATTATTAAGTTCAACGTATGGAGCGAATATCAAATCCATTTAGGGAGTGCCGATATTATATGTAACTGTGCTTGAAATGTTAAAAACAGGAGCGGTTACTTAATTTAGATAGCAAGGCAGTTTTAAGTTAAAAACAATATCAGATGTGTAAACATTTCCAGGATATGGGTATCCAAAAACTCGTACAACATAGGTTCCTCTGTGACTTATATTACTTGTTAACACTGTAAAAGTTTAGTTATATCCATAAAATGTGATGAAACTGGGAATCGCAGTAGAATCCTAAGGTTTAAGAGCAAAATAATTGAAATTAGTACAATAGCTAGGGATTGCAGTCCATGGAAGAAAGTTATATGTCAAGATAGGATCACCTATAGTGTAATTTTAAGCGGGCATAACAGTCCTATTAACATTTAAATAAATATATTATTTACATAATAATTTGCAGTTGTGCTACAAATATTGGTAATTTTAATCTAAAAATCTTTGAACACTTTAAAGCAAGGAGGTATTTCTCAAAATTTTAATAAAATTTTTATAATTTATTTCGTAATAAAAATATGTTAAATTATTAAAAATGGGTGTTGTTAACCATTGGTCACACATTGTAACAATTGGTCACATAGTCAACAATTGGTCACACACTGTAACTATTGGTCACACTGTCTGATGCAACAATTGGTCCACATTCATATTTTAATATGTAGATAATTTTATATGCGAGAGCAGTAAATGTATATTTATAACTTAGCAGGGTCTTAGGGGTGCAGCCCCTAACGGAATCACAAGGGGCAGAGCCCCTTGTTTCGCAAAAGTGAACAATGTAATTGCAGGGGTCTAGGGGGCGGCAGCCCCCAGTGGGTGGGGGTTTCGGGGGAGGGCAAAGCCCTCCCCTGAAAAACCCATTTTGACCACTTTTTATGTTTATGAGTAATTAGTGGAAAATTTAATCGTTAATTAATAATAATTATTAACTATGGAACAACCTTATTCTTAAGTATAATAAGATGAACATGACTAGGAGTTAAATTAGACTCTTAAGCATTTTACAATATGTAAGCTTCTTAACGAACACCTTTAATGCAATATCTGCTTAAACAGAATGTCTATTCGTAATTACTAATTTACTAATGGTAATGAAAATGCACTTTACTAGTGTTAAGACTATAAGTGTAGGTCAAGAAGATCACTTAGAGAAGGACTTAACATATACTGTCCATCAAATTTGCCACTTAAAATACTTGAAGATATAATCTTTAATCTCTATCCTTCTGGTCTCAATATTTCAGAAATAGTTAAACATCTTTAAGACAACTTTAATTTTAAGATAACCAGACAATCTATTAGTAAACTTTACTAAGCAATCAGAGAAATTGTTAAAGATAAAATGATTTAAGAGCAAGATAGCTTTATATTAAGTGGTAATGTCCAAGTAGACGAGTCCTTGTGGACTCACAGATCAGTATAGTATTGTTTTCCTGAAGACACTATATATGATCGTTAAATATGGATCGTTGGTATAATAGAAGAGGGGACTTAAAGATGCAAAATCTTCAATGTTATAGATAGGACAACTTAAACATTAGAAAACATCATTTAAGCACATATAGAACCTGAAAGTATCGTACATACAGATGGTTGGGCAATCTACTTAGGCATTAACTGTTAAGGTTTACAACTGCACCACTAAAGACATGTTCACTAATCATAGAATGGTATAAGAAGAACAATGCAACACAGTAACTTAATAGAGGGACTTTGGGCAGTCCTAAAATACCATATAAAGCATGTTTACAACACATTACCAGGTAACCCAGAGATGGTGGAATTTTACTTATACGAAGCCTTGTGGAGAAGGAACTTAGCTTAATTCTTAAATTCATTAGATCGTTAAGAATATATATAACAGACATTTACATTAAATAATTAATGATTATTAATTAACGATTAAATTTTCCACTAATTACTCATAAACATAAAAAGTGGTCAAAATTGGTTTTTCGGGGGAGGGCAAAGCCCTCCCCCGAAACCGCCACCCACTGGGGGCTGCCGTCCCCTAGACCCCTGCAATTACATTGTTCGCTTTTGCGAAACAAGGGGCTCTGCCCCTTGTGATTCCGTTAGGGGCTGCACCCCTAAGACCCTGCTAAGTTATAAATATACATTTACTGCTCTCGCATATAAAATTATCATATAATATGAATGTGTGACCAATTGTTGACTATGTGACCAATTGTTGCAATGTGTGACCAATGCTTACATGTGTGACCAATGCTTACATGTGTGACCAATGGTTACATGTGTGACCAATGGTTAACAACACCCTTAAAAATTTTTCAATTTTGCTTTTTATACAAATTTATAGCATTAAGTTTTTTAAAAAAACAGAACCTTAATTCTACCTTCAAGAATTTAAGAATTGCTTTCTATAAATAATTTTTAAAAAGATTAAATATAAAAAAGAAACTTAACAACTTTAACTTATGTATTTATTGAAGCATTACCCCTAACTTTTGTTTCTGTAAGAGAACCAACTTAAGAAACAACTATTAGAAGATAAGTGGCTGCAGTAGTACTAGATGACACAGATACTTTTATATCGCCAGTAGAAGAATCAATTTGGAACATAGGATTTGGGGCAGTTAGTGATGGAGTGAAAAGTTAGTAAATTATTGGACAGGATGCTGAGTCACTACTTTACCAAGCAAGGTTGTGATGGATGTAGGTTTAGGTTCCGTTTGATTTATCATAACTACTATAATTAATTTAATTCAAATTAAATGATGATTGATCTCGTAAACATTTATTATTAACTACCATTAGGTACGGTATAAGATGTTATTACAGTACATCTACAGTCGCATGAAACTCCTAATTAAACATTTACAAATTTAATGTAAATTGTAGTTATAGATAGCCAGTAAGGCCTTGTGAGCTTATTTGTATAACTATTGTATGCATTCCTACATTAGTTTTATCTGAAGAGTTAATTGTCAAGATAGGAGAAAGTGGGTTTTAAGTAAAAAGAGTATTGCCATTACATGATGAGCCATTTAAGAATTTACACACATAACTTTCAGCCATCCCTATTGTAATGAAAAATTAATATTTTAAGTTCTTTTTAATGTAATTGGACACGTAGAAAAGTGTTAATGAAACAGAGCTGAGTAGTCAATTACATAATTTGGAGTATATAGTTAGTAAAACGCAACTGTTGTGTTGTCAGTAACATCTATTTTATTACAGTTGCAATCTACTTGAAAAAGAATCAGGTAAGTATAATTCAAGAATTATGTTGGTCTTCCATTTATGCGCCCCTGAACAACCAAGTCTAATTGATAATCATTTAAACTTGTATCATCAAAAACTGAAATTTAATGATCTAGAGGCGAATAGGTCACAGAAGCAGGAAGCGAAATATACGCATCATCTGTTACAATGTATTCTATATCACACAAAAACATATTATTAATTTTAATTATATACTATCACAGATATAGTTAATCACATCATCATAGTAAACTACAGGCAAAGGGACTAACACTAATTAGTTCAGGGAAACTTATACAAAGTAGTTGATGGAAGAGTTAGCTTTTAATAATACAGTCATACAAGGATCGAGAAATGTTATTGTAAACGTGGTAGAAGCTTGAACTCCACCTTAATAAGATGTCCCAATTAACTAGAAAACCTTTACTCCTATTAATGTAAAGTTAGTGGTGTCTATTAAAATTTAATTGTTAGAGGCGTCTACAATAACATCTGAAGTTATGACAACATTATCTAACTTCAATGTATAATTTATCAACTAATTACAATCAATACTATACAATACATTTTATAAAGTCTATCCCACCACAAAGTGCATTACTTATAGTCATTATGCCAAAAGGAACATTTAATTATGACTATCCTAAAGTATAAGTTTATGCTGGGATTGTAAAAGGAACAGATATTACAGCTGTATTACATTCATCATCTATGACCACTTAAAAATCATCAAATACTTCTGGTACATTTGGATTACTAGACTTCGCAATAATTCAAAGATTGTGTATACCTTTAAAGGCAAACTCTTAGGTATTCATAATGACCTCATTTGTTCCACTTAAACTTATAAAATCTAGATTGGAAGTTGAATTATTTGAAGCCTGAACAATCGAGTAAATAACAGTAATAAAAATCTTATTTTGATATATAAATAAGTAGAACTCAATTTTTAGTGAAAAACATAAATTAAACAGTACCACAACTTGAATTTGAAATGGGCCAATTAGGAGCAAATAAATATAGACCTGCTCCACTATCAACATAATATAAATATGAGAGTCTATTTGTTGGTGTGATAATAGCAGACCCACAAACTGGCACAATTTTAAGGAACAAATCAACCAAAATTTAATTGCTTACATTGTCCACAAGTTAACCAATTAAAGCAAACTAGTTTAAATATATTATAAAGTATAAATAATGCTTATCTAGTATATTCCTTGAAATGTCTATGTAGTAGGCAAAATTTGCAAAATTTATTTTAAATTTAAATAAGAAAGTAAGTGTTAGCACAGATAATGAAATTAATTAATATGTATAAATCACATTATTTTGAGGAATCAATTTTTTAAGTAAGTTTAGTATACCAATCTTCATAAATTATAGCATTTTTATCGCTTTAATATGTTAAAATATAATAAATATTAAGAAAGACCAACTTTGCATCTTGTTTTTTAGGTTCCCTCTTCATACTCTTGCAGATAAGTGATCCGTTTTTGAATCTGTGGCCGTTTAAGCTGGAGATGACATGCCATACGCCATTCATAAGTATTGATAGATCTTGAGTTTGAATTAGTCTCCTCAATCTAGCAAATGGGGAGATCGATTCCCCTTGCCTCTTTAATTAATTGAATTTAATATATGAAATTAAAAAATTTCAACAGTCATTGAGTTGTTATTAAAGCTTTAAATACTTGATAATGATGTACCATTTATTTGAGAAAGAGTGTATATAAAAATTAAGCATACTTTAATAATTAATTTTTCACATACAGATTAATTACATTTTAAATCAATCAATATTATTAAAATCTTTTAAAAAAATCTAATATAAAGTGAATTTAAATAAATTATGTGAAAAATTATTATGTTATAAATTTATTATTTAAAAAAATTAAAATAAAATTAAATTAAACAAAATGTGATATATTTACATGAAATCTTCATTCTCAACAAATTATTAATCTTGAATTAGAAATAAATTTGACATATTTAATTATAAATCATAAATATAATTATAATCAATAAAAAATATTCCTAGTTTAGTAGTTAGACTATAATAATTATATAAATTTAATATTTATAATGAAATATGCATTATTTAAATTATTCACAAGCAACTCTTTAGGATGCGATTTCATCTACACTCTTTCTCATTTATTAAATTTAACATTTATATTGTAAAATTCAACATTGAATATAATATTTAGCTATAAAATAAGATAGAATTCTTTTCAATTAATGAAATAAAAATGATGATGAATAACTACTTCAATTACTTGTTTTTTTATTTACAAAAAAAAAAAGATTTTTAACTATAAATATATACTCTGATTATAACCTACATTTGTAAAATTAATATGTTAATAAAGTTGATCTTTGCCAATTTCAAATAATATAATAGTTTAATTTTGCTATTCACAGTAATTATTCATATTAATCTTTATAGAATTCTTTGGATCATATATTTTCTTGAATTTTCATTAAATAATCGGGAAAAGTTGAAAAAAGAAAAATTTAAATAAAAGTACATTATGGATATTGTAAATAAGTGATTTATTTAAAAATTTATAATTTTTTTAAATATTTTTAATTTATAAATTTTAATAATAAAGTATATCTATTTTAGATAAATTAAATTAAAACTATTTAAGAATTAAATTTATGTAATTAAGTAAATTAAATTGATTTTTTGGGCAAAAATACTTTTAAAATTTAATAATTTCTTTAACAATTTGGGATATAAATTTAACTAGAAATATATATACATAATAAAAATATTATAGTCAAAACTTGAGATACTCTCAAAATTTTTCAGCTATATGGTCATTTTATATTAATTGGATTTTAATGGAAGTTTAATATACCTTTGTATAAAGGAAATAGTTAATTAAACTTAAAACCAGTGTCTTATAATTCGATTAAAACATCACTTCCATAATATATAAAGATATCTAACCTTCTTTATGTTAGAATCCATTTTAATGTAAAAATCCAAATATTTTTTAATTATATTGAAGGAACCTTAACTCGCCATTTTTATAAACTTTAAATTTTTAAAATTAGTTTTATATTCTATTATATTTATTTATTAATTTTTAAACATTATTTAAACCAAAAGTATGATAATTGAGCTTATATTTAATAAATATATGGCTTTATTATTTAATAAATTATGAGATATTGATAATATTAATTTATTTTAAATATTATTTCTATAATATTTAAACTACTTAACTTAATAATATACTGTGATCGGTATTATTTAAATTAATAGCAGATTCTTATAAATAGCAATGGTTAAACAATTATCAAATATCTAAAGTATTATTTAAATAAAACCTTAAAAGATGTTTAAATTATTAGTAAATATGATACTTACAAGGTATTGCTTTATAACTATACTTTTCATGATAACTTTATATAAAAATAAATGCTTAAAATATATTAAATTGATGGATTAAATACAAAGAATAGAGGCTTCTCTATGTTTTTAGGAAGTTAGATATCCAAAACTTATGGGTGGAAATTTAGAAGATACGAGTTAAATCTATAAATATTTATTTTTATTTTAAGCTTCTACTGCTCCTCTTTGGAACCAAAATTTTATAAATTAAAGTTGGGTTAAGAATAATTTTAAAACCAGATGGGAACTTCCAAAAATAATAAATTATAATAAACTTATTAGTAGGTGGTGCGACTAGTGATTCTGGTGTGAAATCTAACCCATTTATTACTGGGACAAAGCCTATCATTTTATCAATTAAAAATAAAAAAAAATCTCTTTAATTGAGATTTATCGATGAATCCAGATGGCTCATGGCTATGGGCTAAATTACTAGATTACTTAGACTATGAAAGTGTTTTTAATAAATATTTTTATAAGAAATAAAGTTTATTATATATGTTACATCAGTATATGCAAATGTCTTGGACTAAAATACCAATGCTGTAGCCGCTATATACTCTATTACAGATGATATTTGTTTTATGTAATTTGATAGAACAAATGGAGATATTAAGTGGGTAACAAAATTAAATCTTTTTAATTATCAAATCTGTAAAATTATATATGTATTTTTATTTGATAAATAGTTTTACAATTAAATAGAGTAAAAAATTGGTAAGTAAAAATTGATAAATATTCTAAAATATATCAAAGTTGACAAATATATGAAAATAAATAATGTAATAAAAATAAGCAATAGAAAACTTTTTAAAACACTTAGTTATTTATTCTTTATTATTTCAAAAATAAAACTTTGTTACATCAGTGATACTCATTTTATTAACTATACAATAATTTAATTTAAGGTCAAATATAGTGAAATTAGCGTTGATATAATAATTGTCCTTATTTCTATATTATATTTTACTTAATTATGACATTTGTGTATGCATTTGCTAAATATTCAGCTGTCAACTAGAACTGCTTTGGTACCTGCTATTGAAGTTTTCGCTAAACCAGCAAAACTATTGTATTATGTGATATCCTAGAATATAAGTGAAGGCCATCTAAATGACAGAAATTTTTTAATTAATCAAGACTTAGTTCAATATAACATAATAAATTCATATAAAAATTATTTTTCTATCATAAAGATGGACAACATTTACTATGATAATCAGCAAAACAAAATTTTCGCTACCTTAGAGGACACATCAACATCAAGACTTATAATTCCTTCTCGTTAAAAATAGTAATAGTAAGCATAAACAAAGACGAATTTCATGATTGAGCAAAATCAAGTGGACAAAATTAACCAAAAAAATGATAGTATTTACTGTAAAATAATTTAATGACGTATACTTGCTCTTATTTAAATTTAGTGGTAAAAAGCATAAAAATATATTTTTTCTTGTTTTTAATAATCAAAACCCCAAAACCCATTAATGAGGTTTATAAGTGCTTTGATTTGTAGGGAATTTGTTAGGGGTTGGGTTATTAATTAAATGCGAGACTAAAATTACAAGCTTTTGGGGTCTATTTATGATGAAGAGTATATAGATTTAGTGTTTAACTGCGTTATGGATGTGATATATACAGGAATATCTCAAACCAGTACTCAACTATAAGTCTATTGCACTGCCCTTAAAGCGTATTCCCTCAACTGTTCGTTCTCACTGCTTGAAAGTTGTATAATTAAAGCAATAATAGCTGAATTCTTAGCCTAAGAGGAAGTCTAAGTTTCTATAGAAGCATATTGACTTTCTTATTAATGAAAAACTTTGAAATATTGGGCTCACTTCTATCTCGACTAACGAGCTATTATGTTTCATCGCCAGTTCCCTGAGTTGAAGATCTCTGCATAATCTGTTGCAAATATTTATAAACGAAACGGTATCTCTTACAAAGGTGTAAATCGTATCAAGAGAGTAATTGATTTTACTCTGCCATTATACAACAACAACTTAAATTATATTTATAATTAACTGCAGAGAGCCTAATAGAATAATATTAAGTTTATTCATGCTGTCGAGGCTGTGTTTACATTCAACACTTTCATCTCGAAGTCTTGGTATAAGATGCATAGCAACATAGAAGTATATGACTAGAAAGTCAAGGTATAAACAATGGCAATTCTTGGAGGAATTAGCGAGGATACTGGTTTAGAAACTTATCTTATTCATCCTCGCTCTATTAAGACAGAGTAGTATATAAGGTTCTTAGAACAGCTGAGAGAGAAGTACCCTGAATAAGAGATTATACTACTCGTTGATAACCTTTCTGTTCATAAGACTAAAGAAACAAGGAAGAGTTATGAACA
>ARYC01010510.1:0-16731 GCA_000711775.1 Oxytricha trifallax | reverse complement strand
AACGGAATATCTTACAAGACAGTCAATCGCATTAAGAGAGTGATTTACTTTAATGTTCCATTTTACAATACTAATTTAAATTATATATTCGATTAAATGCAGAGGTCTTAAGAGCATAATATAAAGTTCATGCACGCTGATGAAGCTTTATTTACATTCAATACCTTTATATCAAGGTCTTGGTACAAGAGGTATAGTAATATAGAAGTTTATGACTAAAAGGTTAAGGTATAAACTCATGCAATCCTTGATGGAATCAGTGAAGATAGTGGCCTAGAGACTTATGTTATCCACCCTCGCTCTATAAAGACTGAATAATATATTAAGTTCTTACAATAACTCAGAGGCAAATACGCTGACTAAGAGATTATTCTGTTCGTTGATAACTTATCAGTTCATAAAACTAAAGATTCAATGAGGAATATGAAAGACTAAACATAACACCTGTATTTAATGTTCCTTTCAGCCCTTAGTTTAATGGAATTGAATTATATTGGGGGTTATTAAAGGCCACTTCAAGAAACTTCTACTCTATCACTTGATGCTCGACTTGAAGATAGATATAGTTGATTTTATTTAGAGTGTTGTTAAGAGAGTCAGCTATGATAAAGCTAAAGTATGCGCAAGAGAAGGGAGATTTTGTGTTTATAAATAAGTTTTAGATTTAAGCGAATGAATAAGTTCACATATTAAATTTGCTTGTAATGGGGTTTGGCTTCTCTTTCTTTTCTCCTCTTAAGGCTTGCTTGGGCCCATGTTTCTTCTCTTTGTGCCAGCCCTTGCATCTATGTTCATCTCGTCTGGCTTTTAGAAATCTTTAAAGAGTCTCTTACTCAATTCATGCTTTACTTGAGACTTTCTCTCTCTGTTTAATTTGCTGCGCTCTTTCATCAAGTATATAGCAGTACCAGGTTTTTCTATAAAGTTAGAAGACTAAGCTTACTTGAGATGAAAGGATGCTTTTGAAGTTCCTACAGCCAGGTGTCACTTATTTTAATACCTTGCTTCTCTTTTTCTTCAGGAGAGATGCTGTAGCGTTTCTTATGAGCTTCTTAAATAACTTCATTTAAGTACTCAGGTTTCAGAGTTGCAAGAACACCAAAGAAGAAGTTTCTCTCTGGCAACTTATTAGAGAGTTGCAGCTTTGATGGAAGGTAGAGAGCAACATCTGGATCACTCATAGCATCATCATAGAGGTTTGTTACTGAAATTTCAGGGTAGTTAGGTATCTCGATCATTCTGATTTCATTAGACTTAAAAGCTTTTTTCTCTTCACTTAGCAATGCCTTTAAGAATGATATTTTTGTTCCCTCCTGTGTTGGCAAGAACAATCCAACTATAATTAAAAAGTTAGTTATAAGTAAAAACTTACCTTGCTATACCAAGTATCTATAAATGTTATCTTTACTTCGAAAATTTCCTATTAAATCTTGAGATTAAATTCTCTTCATTGCATCATTCATAGATTCCATCTTGCTTCCAGTTTCTTTAAATGTTTATGAAATTTAAAATTATGGATATCCATTCTGAACTTACTAAAATTTTACTACTAAATAGGCAGATCCACTTGGAGGTCAACCTTGAAAAAATATGAGGAGAAGCATTGAAAAACTTGCTCCAAGTTTCACAGATTGATTTCCATTTTTATCAAACTTTCTCCATTAAATTGCTCCTAATAATGTTTAATTATTTTAGGAGGTCCTCCAAATTAAGTTCAAACTTTATTAGGAGTTAAATTTTAAGGTTAAAACTTAATTAGGAGCATATTTAATTTAAAAATGTTTAATAACTTTACCTCCAAATTAAGTTCAAACTTGATTTGGAGGACCTCCTAGAGAAACAAAATTTCATTAGGACTATATTAATTTACTAAAATGTTTAAAATTCTCATTAAATATGTCAACTTACAGTCTTTTATGATTAATTAATTTTCTTTCCTCTCAGCTAAGAATCTACCAGAGTATTTTATACTCTACTATAATAATTTATATCGGTAGATTTTATCATTATTATAATAAAATATATCAGAAAACTAAAATGAGCGCTAACCTTTTGAGAAGAGCGGCATTACTTGGATCAAGTCAATAAAAGTTATCATTCCAGCAACCAAGAAAAGTAGAGACCAGAGACGCTTGTTCTCAGTGGGAGCCTACTTATGACAACTTTGACCAGTCTAGCATTGAGATTTAAATATAAGTTAAGTAGGAGGTTATCAAAGTAGCTGTGCAAATTGTGGAGGAGGTTAAACAACCCGCTATAGAGCATTAATAAATATTTTGTTATTATTATTAATATTTGATTGAATAATATTTTGATGCTTTATTCTTTTATTAATAATATTATTAATATTTGCATAGTTCTTGCCTTATTTATTGTTATGTCTAATATTTTGGTAATTTTACAGTAAACATTTATTAAATAAAATAGGCATAATTAAATAAATAATTATTTATCAATTTAAAATATTAACAAAATTAATGTCAGAAGAACGCAATACTGAAAAAGTGAAACCTATAGAAGGTTACAACGAAGGTAAAACCTCATTAGTGAATAATATAGGCATATAGATATATAATTATTTAAAACTGATTAAAACTCAATACTGGCTTTAAAATAAATAAAGAATATATTTTGACAATTTATATATTGGAGTTTTAATCTATTTTCTTTCTTAGGAAAATAAATTAAATCCTTTTCACGATAAATCAATTAAATCGTTATCAATTGGGGTTTAATTAAAATTAATAATCTGTAACTTCTTTTATTTATCTTCAATACTCATTAACAATTTACTTAACATAATTAATTAAATATCATATTTGATTTATATAAGAAAATAATACTTAAAAACACTTTAGAGATAGTTGTAATAACTGAAAATACTTATTTAGATCTCACTCCCGATGAACTTGTCAAGCAGGAATTAGGCAGCAAGAATCAAGAAAGAAATATAAAGAAGATAAGAAAATGCTTAAGGGCATGGTTAATAGAATGAACTAGGCTGAGGTAAGTTAATAATTACAGTAATTAAATAAATACTTCATAAATATTCCTCACGTTTAGTTCATATTTTTGTATTATTAAATTAATTGACTTTTATAAATTGCTTTTTTTTCTGGAAAAATTTTATAACCTTACTTATTACAATTTAAATTTCCTTGAATAAGTTATTTATAACACTGAATAAAGTAAAGAATAAACATAAATTAAGCTAACACTATAATCAATGCTCAAAAAGACAAAGCTAAAATACAGAAATATGACTAGGAAATTAGCAATTTAGGTATAGAATACGATAAATTTAGAGAGTAAGATCCTGAAGTTTCTAATACTGTAAGTTTAACATTTTTAACTAATTGTACTTATCAATTCTCATACTCCTTAATAAAACTCGAGAGTAATTTTATAAATATATATGTAATTTAAGCTACATCAACACTCCGTTATAACTATAATATTATATAAAAATATCAGCAACTTATTAGATAACACTTTATAACCGAGTTTATGTGTTTAGAAGGTGAAATCAGAGGTTGAATTTGCACTGCTGAGAATATCAGAGAAGCGTTACAAAGCAGAGTTGGAAGCAGAAAATTTAAAGCAAGTTTTATCCAAGAAAAACGCCTAAATACATGAACTAGAAATTAAAATGAAGGAGATGAAGAGAGAAAATGAAGAGTTGAAGTCTAGAGTGGTCGAACTTGAGGACGAAAATAATGAGCTGGCTGATGGTAAACCTAGGAGACAGAAGAAGTAATAGTAAAATTTGGTAAGCTTTAGTAGAAAAAAGAGAAAAATTGTTTGTTATATTTCAACGTGATCATAATCTAAACTATTTTGTAGAACGATGGCACAAGAAGAAACGGGATAGGGTTTGAAGAGACAATCGAAACCAGAGATGACTTAAGTGAGATGGGGCGCTCTTATGGAATGCTATTTTCCTATCTCTGCCCGTATCTCCAATTCTCACTTTAACTTGACAAACTATTTGTATTTTCAGTAACTTTAAAAACTACGAGTATGGAATTTGGAATGACTTCAGATGGGACTGTTACTCTTAAAACGCTGAGTATGTAAAAGGCTATTTAATTTTAGAAAATAATCTGTTCACAGACAAACATCAACAAGCTCTGTATAACTTCATTTTCTATGCCTCCATGGACGATAACATCATGAGAAACAATACCTTTGATTCTTGCACCTACCTGGACATGGAGACTAGACCATTCTTAGATATTCATCCACAGTCACTCTGCGATCCACCCCACAGAACTCGAAAAATGTTTCTGGACTCGAATAAATTCCTCAATTTATATCAAAGCAATTCGATCTTCGCAGTGAACTACATGAATGCATTTAATGGAACAAAGATATTCTCGTATCAAAATAATGAGTACATTAATAGTTATAGTAAGTCACTAGTTTTATTTTTTACATTTTTATAGTCAATACTGAATTTATTGCCATGAAATCTAGAACCCCAGTTAGTTAACAGTTGCCAATAATTATTACAGAATGTGACAGTGCTCAAGGATAATAATTTTATAAAATCAATTATTTCATTAAATATTAGAAGGTTTTCTTCTTTTTCTCGTCAGCTTCAAACATCTCAATTTCAAATGAAACAGTGATAAACAACACTCTTGATGACCTCTATATTATAAATATAATTCTACTCTTTTATTTACTATCGGTACTGCAAATGCCATAATGGTTAAAGATTTCAAAGTTAGAGACAATTTGAACACTGGCTCCATCACTGAAACTTCAGCTATCTTAAGAATATCAACAGCCAACCTAATGGCATCAATCGATAATTTCCAAGTTCAAGATTCCACTTTTATGCATGGCGAAGCTATTGAAATAGAGTCAGCTGCCAATCTCGACTTTAAAAACGATGCTTAAAGAAATAATGACCTGTACAACTAGGACTTCTTCGTGTTCAATCAGATAAACAAAGCTCTGATTTAAAATTTGCACTTTTGCAATTTTATGAAGCAAAGAGATAAATCCAGATTTGCTATATCTTTGCCAACACTTACGCTCTCACAAGCAGCTGGAAGCTCTCATGAACTCAATAATATAACTTTTAGTGATTTTTAGAGCTCATTTTTATCAGTATTGCAAGTCTCAGTCGACTCCACCCAGTCGAATATCTATAAATTTATGATAAACAACTGCACATTAAATAACAACACTTTATCCAGCAAAGACTCATTGATTGAATTTGGAGAAATCAACTATAAACAGTTTGATGTATCACTGGATAGAGTTAATATATTGGGCAATAACTTGGAGCTAGGTACCATCTATAGTTTGAGGATGAATTGTTAGAGAATTAAAACTAAAATATCTATGCATGAATTATTTTAAAATCAATTTGTATATATATATATATATATATATATTAATATATATATATATTATATATCTATATATATATATAAAAATCAAATTAAGAATTATACTTTAGACATTAATTTTTTATGAAATAAAAGAAATCATATTTCTATTAAAAGAATAAAATATAAGAATATTCTAAAATTAATTGTAAATTTTATATACCTTTATAAAAAATATGCTAACTTAATAGCAAAGTTTAATATAAATATTGATTTTGATTATAGTATTATTAAATGCTAATAAACAATTCAATGATCGTGTATAACTCAGGTTAATTCGCTGCGTTAGAGCCAGCCAGTTCAGACAGCACTTACCCCTTGAACTTTTACCTCAACAATACAGTATTCCTAAACAATTTCGCCAAGGCAGATGCTCTGATTCAACTCACAACAAATTCAAAGCTCTTCACTACTAACTCTAAATTCAAAAAGAATTATTCAATTGGGCGTGGATCCATAGTATTCGCTGATTATCAGAGAGTTTCTACTTACTTTAAGAATTGCACCATTACCAGGAACTATGCCTATTAAGGCGTAGCTTTCTATATTCAGTACTCCTTAGAAGTTGAAGTCATAAAATTATTAGTACCGTATATTATTTATTTTTTTGAGTCTAGAACTGCACAATTGTGGAGAGCTTCGCAGTCACAAGTGGAGTGGCCTATGTAAGCAATGACGGTAGAATTTTAATAAATAATGGTACTAAAGTGTACAATAATTTCGCACTAAATACTTGCTTCCTCTTCTTAATCAATATTTAACTTGAAAGTTAAATTGAAAGCATTGATATCACTCAGAATGATCAAGTCAATCCGATTATTGACAAGAACCTCTTCATGTCTCTTAATGATATAAAATTAAAACTATTGTTATATAATTGATGATTAAATATAATATGACACCTACAAGCATATATAGAAGATATTTATAGATGTTATGATGTTAATGGAGGACAAAGTCTTAAGAACTATTTAAGAAAACTCTTCAGTTTATGCAATTAAAGCGAAGATCAATTTCACTAATACAATTATAGATATATTAAACTATATTATATTTTTAATACAAACATTCACAACAACGATTTCTTCTTGTCAGCACCCACTGAGTCAACTGTTAATTTGACTAATACTTCAATTTCTGATTTATTAGCTACTGGTAAAATGATTTAAGCTGTGTCCTCATAGATTGAACTTAACAATCAGTAAAATTAATTATTAAAATTTGATAAATATTAAAATTAACAAATTATTAATGTCACTATTAAGGATGTGAATCACACAAAGAAAACTGAAGTCAATTTTTACAAAATATCTATCGTTAACAAATCTTAAAAAAGAATTATACAATATAAAGATATTATTAATGTAAATTTAATCTTTCTTAAGAGCAGTAATGTGTAACTTTGAAAATATTGTTGGATCACTGCTCTATGTATCGGGATCCTAACTTATAATAGAGAATGATACCAGAGTGAAAAATTTAAAAAATGACTGGAGAGAAAACTCAATGATCCAAGTAGACACTTCTGATGTTCTCATTTCAAACACTTCTTTCAAGTAAACTTAAAATGTTATTACATAATAACTTTATTTTCAATTTGCTATGTTTAACTGAGCTCATCGTATTTTTTACCCATTATTATTTATCAAGAAGACACTCTTCTGGCTATTAACACTTCCTATGATGTATTCGATAAGACTTTGTTTTCCCTTGAGAGCGGTTATAATTACAACTTCACCTATGTCGATGTGAAAAACGGGAAGATGACATGGCTACCTGATGAAAGAGAATTCACGGTAAACTCCATCGTTTTCGATGCAAATGCTGCGAATTTGACACTTTTTAACATGAATGAGTCACTGGGATCTTTACTAATTTTTCTAGTCCAGTGGTCTACATAGAGAATGACCTTGCTTCAGCTGATAAAGCTTACTTAAATATCAATATAGGCAGGTTTATTAACAATTCTGCCACTGTTTAAGCAGGTACAATATATGCCATGAATACTGATGTTTTCATTATTACTCAAATGAAATAAAATTAATAAATTTCCTTTACTTTTTTCTAATAATTATTGTAAATAATAATATTTGTTCACCCCGAGCCCCCCCCACCCTCCCCCCACCCCAACCTAGACCCTCCCCCCACCTCCATATAAATAATTTTTTTCAGTGTAATTTTTCTTGCCCTGCGGGCGGCTATTACATATTATGATTTATTTTTATAAGATTCACTACATCCGTCATCATTTTTGTGTACATGCTCCCATAGGAAAATATTTAAAACTCCAAGCAAATGTTATTTTTATATATAATAATTAACATTTTTAGATAAGAAATTTTTTTTGTAACATTCATATTATTGTACTTTTAATAAGTTAACCACAAAATTACTTATTTAACTGGAATGTATATTTATTTTTAATTTTGTGGTTAACTTATTAAAAGTACAATAATATGAATGTTACAAAAAAAATTTCTTATCTAAAAATGTTAATAATTATATATAAAAATAACATTTGTTTTGAGTTTTAAATATTTTCATATGGGAGCATGTACACAAAAATGATGACGGATGTAGTGAATCTTATAAAAATAAATCATAATATGTAATAGCCGCCCGAAGGGCAAGAAAAATTACACTGAAAAAAATTATTTATATGGAGGTGGGGGGGGGCTCGGTTGCGGAGGGTGGGGGAGGGGTGGTGGGGGGGGGGCTCGGGGTGAACAAATATTAATCAAAAAACGTTTTTTAAAATTATGGTTAAAAACATTTGTTATTATTTTATTAAATTATTTAACTTTATTTAAAATATTTTATAATATTCTAAATGATTAAAAAAAATTATATTAAAATACAAATCAACAATAATGCTTCTCTATTCGAAAACAATACAGCTTTAACTGGAGACGCAGGCGCTTCTTTGTTGACTGTGAAGACTCTGTGCTCACCCCCTGCATTTACAACATATCCAACACTAAATTCAAGAACAACTCAGCTATGATCAACGGTGGAGCAATAAAATACACCTTCTACAAGCAAAATACCACTAATAATGTTACATTCAGTGATAATCATGCGCAATATGGCAATGATATGAGCTCTTACCCGGTATAAATGATCATTCAGAGTGCTACCTCAACTGCTAGTAGACGCAGACTATCCATGCTTAATGCCACTGCTACATCTGATCTCGGGATTACTGATGGTATCGTCTTCTAGATTGACACTCCACTAGCATCTGGTATAAATATAACTAATTATAGTATTAAATGGTAGCTTGATGACTTCAAATATTCTCTGATAATTCATGATGAGAATGGAAGGATTCTGAATACAGACAATGCTAGTGCTGCTGTAATGAGTTCAGTAGCTTCAGATGTGCAAGTTATGAAATCTAAATCAGTGAAAGCTGTGTCTGGAGAGTTAACTTTTGATGATTTGATCATAATAGGACCACCAGGAAGAGATATCCTTCTTAAGATTATACTTAAATAGCTCACGATACGGAATTTTATAAATTCCACTTAAAGTTTACCTCAGACTCAATCATATCAGATAAAATAACATAGGCATTCCCAGGATTCACTCAGTAAAAAGTGTACTTGAAAGCCTTTTTACGTCTTTGCACTCGTGGTGAATACTAATCTTATGACAATAAGTGCATCATCTGCTCTGATGGTTTCTATACCCTTGCTGAAAATTAAACTTAGTGTAGTGAGTGCCCTGAAAACGCTGTCTATCATGAGGGTTTCAGGATTATCACTGATTAAGGCTATTGGAGAAAAACTGTAAATTCAACAGAAATATTTGCTTGCTAGAATCCTGATGCTTGCTTGAGTGGATATGGGGTTAAGTGTGCTAAGGGTTATGGCTGTAACATATGTTAATCTTGCGTCAAAGTCTTAATTGTACATTAATTTATTTCATTTTATAAGAAGAAGACAATTGGTATTCAACAGAGCAAGCTAATGACTGTTCTGAATGTATCTCCTACTCTCAAAATTCTTGGCGTTTAACCAGAGTTAGTATTCTGGTAGCGGTCTACTTTTTTATTTTGATCTTTATTAACATTTGAACTGCTGGCAAGCAAAAAATGACAACTGTCTTCATGCGTATTTTGACAAATTATTTCTAAATTCTTGCTATGGCACAATCTTATTATTTGAGTTGGGACGACTTCCTAAAGAAAATTTTTGGAGAGCATTTCATTTATTGCAAAGAGTAGTGAGATAATATTATTAGTTGACTCTGTTTCGTGAGAGATAATGGCATTGCTATTCATCCTGTTTTTATTAAGATGTTTATTGCATGTATCTTCATTATTGCGAGCGATTAGTGCTGGTTTATTGTTCTGGCTTATATTGCAATATTCTATATTTATCGATGCTTCTTTTATTCATAATATTATTTTTACTTACTTTTGAATGTGGAAACTGATTAGAAGGAATACCAAGATCGTAACAAACCTAATAACTTCAATAATCATAGTAATCTTTATTTTTTTACCCCCCATAACCTCAATAACCTTCGCAATATTTAACTGCGTTGAGATCTTTAACGATGGAGATACTTTCCTAGCTTTGGACATGAACATTCAATGTTGGTAAGATTAGCACTCCTACTACGCCAATTCTTTCGGCATCCCCATTATCATAATATGGGCTCTGGGATTACCGCTTATAGCGCTTGACATACTGATTCTTAGAAGAAATCAATTAAATGACACTTATGATGATGATGATTTTTAGCCATTGAATTAATTACGGGAGGTTATCAACCGTTTATATGAATTAACATCAAACCTTTCAAAGTACTCTCGGACTAACACTTGACTTTCTGAGTTCCTATGTGCTTTGTAGTAAAGGTATTTCTGTGTTGGCCCAAACCCCAGGTTATCTCGATCAGTGCAACTTCCAATTGCCCCTTCCGGAGATGTTTATCTTCTGTTCGGCTGATTGTTGGCTCTTCTCTAGTTCTCTGTTTCTAAAAACCCCGGCGTTAGCTCTCAGGGAAAATCCACAGTAGTTTTTACCCGTGCTTAGTTTTTCTTCTGAGATACAGGGTCCCTTTTCCAAGCACAGTAGACTCATTACGGACTCCAGGCGCAAATCCTAGTCGTAGCACCACAGCCCATGAGAAGGCAGCTTACTCCCTGTGATAGACTGTGGTGGGAACTTTAGTTTTAACACGACTTAAGTTCAGTTCGGTCGATTTTTATTTTTGGCGCGGTCCCCCTATACCTTGCCTGACGTATTCTGAGTAACTCCTCAGATCCGAGACTTATCCTGAAAAACCAGGTGCTACTACGGTTTCGAACCCTCCGGGGTACCGGAATTGGTCGGGCTGGTTACCGACTTACCAGTAGGTCGAAACCAAATGACACTTATAATTTGCAGAGATACGGGTTCTTGTATGCGGGTCTGAATCATAACGCCTTTTATTGCGAGATATTACTGCATTTCAGGAAAGTATTGCTCATCAGCATTAATGTGTTTTTTACTACTTTCAAGCCACTATATAGAGTACGAATTATCTAATTTATATTAATGATATTATCTATGCACTTATTGGCTTCATGTTATTGGAGAAATATATTTTATATGTGAAAAGTTAAGAATTATTAATAATATATTTTTAATCATTTTAATATCATATTTTATAAATTTAACAGAAATATATATTATCTAATAGAAAAAAGTAAAAGTCTAGTAATGAAAAGATTCTGTGAAAGAAAAAATATTTTTTATTTTACTATCAAACAAGTTTATTTTCAATCTTCTTACTCTAGATTACCCTATAAAGATTCATAATTAAATCTTTTATTTGAAATCCATATTGAATCTTACTTTTAGATATATTTGTCATGGCAATTATTTTTAATTACTATCTTCATTCAATTGAAATTTCTATTTCATTTTGAATAAATTAGTTTGATTTGTGCATTAATGATCATTTACATCGAGTTCTTGCAAAAAGTTCAGCCGTATGCCTCCCCAGAGATCGATGACCTAGAATTCAAAGCCAACATAGCAGCTGTAAGTATAAACATTATCCTATTTTACCTTTTATTTTTAGTTTGCAACATTATACGGTGGTTTGTTCTCTATCAGTGATGAATTGCCCTTCGGTGTCTCAGTTTTGCTGTTAGTGCTAATTCTCTTAACAAACTTGATGTTCTGGTTCTCCTGGATCAAGCTAACTTTCAGCAATTACTATGCTAAAGTTCAAAAATACCTCTCCAAATACATCTGCTTCAAGAAAAGCAAATAGGGAGTTAAGGGAGATAAAGACAACAATGTGCAGTTTGACTTCCAAGATATTAACAAGATTGAGGGAGAAGATGGAAATGGACCAGATTAAGACCAGTCCCCAGCGAGATTGAAATTGGGTTAGATCAATGAAGATGAGGAAAACCCAAAATAGAAGAAAGGTTAACACTCTAAAAAGGAACAAAGAAAGGGTAGAAAGTACAATGAGAAGGATGCCAGTAAATCTAAGAAGTCTAGGAAGGGCAAAAACCTGGGTGATTCATAGAGATAAACCAGGTAATGTGATACATTTTTACTATCATTTTTATTTTTAAGTTTATGCTCTGGCTAATGACGACAGCTCAAGATAATTAGATGACTCTGCAAGACATGATTAATCGCATTTATTCATTGGATCCATCCCCATCTCTTAATACCAAACCAGAAAAGACCCTGAGGTCATCGATAAGAAAATCAATAAAAATAAAGTGTCTCACAAGGAAGAAGAAATGCAAGTTTACTCCAGTGATGATGGAACAAAAACACAGAAGAAACTCGGGAAAGAAATTAAAAGTAAGAAGAAGTCTAAGAAGTCTGATTCTCTTCATAATATCTCAGATATTCCTGTTTTCAATTGTTTTTCATAGAAATTGTTGATTTGACTATCAGATTTATTCTTAATGGAATTTTTCTTTTGCAATAGCATAACAGAGTCTGAGGTAGATAAGAACAGTTAAAAGAAGAAAAAAGTATTAAATAAATCAGCTAAGGCTTCGATTAGTGATGTTGAGAGCAGCGGCTAGACTAAATCTCATCCTAGAAGCTAAATTGATAGTAAGGGAACCAATCATTTGCAGAATCAATTTAGGTGAGAGTTTACTTCAGTTTTATATGATAGTTTCATTAAATGAATAAAATTATAATATAATTTAAAGAAATTAAGCCGATGTTACACAAATAAAATAAAAAAATAAGATTATTAAAATTTTTTATTTTTGCATACAATCAAAATAGTAGATTTATATTATAAATTCTTTATCAACTCCCATAGGAATTTTTTATTATATATTTACTAATTAATGAAAAATAAAACATTCATTATACATATCTATACCCTAAATCAATCATCTGTTAATTATCATTATTAAAACGAGGTTTATTTTTTAATCTGGAAGTTAAGGAAAGAATAATGCTGGCGACATAATAGACAGGACATCATCAAACACCTCAATGGACAAACCTAATCAATTCAAGGCAGTTTCAGCATTGTAAAATTTGAAAAAATAAGCTGCTAAAGTGTAAGCAGAAATTGCAATTGCGAAAATTATTAAAACACTCAAGAACATCTGAAATGTCGATTCTATGAATATGCAACTTCAAGGTTAGGATGTATCCATTGTTAATGATATATCTGTGAGTGAAATATTAAAGAATGATGTTCACAGAGCACAAATTACAACAATTTAAACTTATAAATTTTTGAGAATTTATAAATTAAAGATAAAAGATCAAGATCTCCTTCACCCAAACAGCGACCAAGCCAAAATCAATAATAACCTATAAAATCTAATCAGCAAAATTTAGGCAAAACAAGAAACGCTAAGAATTAATTTGAAAAAACTCAGGAGAAGCATAAGACTAAATCTGCTTCTAAAACGAGAGCTTAGCAAGCTAACTCTGATGAAAAGGAAAGTGATTAATAATAATATCAATCAAGATCAAAGAAGAAGTAACAAAGTTCCAAGTCAAGAAAGCAAAAACATACTCTTTAACCATAGAGCGATTACGAATCTGATAATTCCGATGGTCCAACTGGTGTCAGAGCCTTCAAAAGCCCTCGTATGGATCAAAACAGACCCAGACTACTTAGTAAAACTAAAAACCAACTGCAGACTATCCCTTGTAAAATTTAGAGGACAGTTCAGACGCTAATAACTCAGTAAACGCCAAAGTAAACTCTGTCAAGTACAAGTAGAACCAAAAGAACAGCAGAAATGAATCTAGAAACGCCAAGCAAGCTGCGAAGACAGGCAAGGGTCAAGACAGGTTATTCGAGTAGAAGAGGAAGATCATGTAGATGAGCATGATGACCCAGCAAGACGCAGCTGGAAAGCAAAACAAGAGAGATTTGAGGAACAATGACTCTGATGAGGAAGAGGAGGATAGCGCTCCAGAATATACTCAATTTTACTTTGATTATAATAGATTGGGATATTATAAAGAAGAATATCAAAAGAAGGTGCAAGTAAAGAATACTAGAAACTAGAGCAATAATATAGGAAAAGAGACTTAAGCAAATTCAAATAGCAAAAGAAAGATATCTAAATATATTTATGTTGGAATATATCCTCCTAATAAAATTATAGAACTTCTTAGTTTTTTCCTTATAATATCTTTTATAAAAAACGTTAGTGATATCATTAGTGAAGATGAACTATCATCAGAAGCCGAAGAAATTCAACATACAGACAAAAGAATCCATTAAGCTAAAGATCAAGGAAGATCAGCGACTAAAAATAATAAATAAAAGGAAGGTAAAGACATATTAAGTCACTCATATGATTGAGAGTGAAATAATTATAATACTCAGTCATTTATTTCATAATAATTCAATCTTTTAATAAGATTTGAGGATATTTCTAATTTTCATTTAATGTTTAATTTATATATATGTCTTCCAATATTCCAATCAGTCTATCACAATAATATTAATGTAATAATATACATATTTTTATATTTTAACATTTAACATCAATACTGGAAACATTTTAAAAATATAGAAGAGAATCATAAGATTTTGTAAACCTTTTTATAAAATTAAATTCGAAAATTATGTATAAATATATAGTGAATATTACTATTCTATAAAGTTTGAGGTATAATTATTTTAGAATCTGATTTTTAATAAAATAATTAATATTCTATAATTGAAATTGTTTTAAAATATATATAAATTTAATTTTATTAAGTATTTTACTTCTTAAAACTAATGATACACCTTTTTTTGCCAACAATTCTATTTTATATTCATTAAAAATATTGTGATTTTTAGAAATTATCATAATTAGAGATAGTCTAAAATATGAAAGATAGAACAAATTATTATTATTTTAAGGAAACTAATTTAACAATTGATATAGTATGGCCAAGCATACTCAAAAATAATGTTATTCTAAATAGTTAAATATAATTTTTATTCATAAGTTCATTATAAAATATTCTACTTATATTTTTATAAAATTATCTATAATTAAAATTCGCTGTTTTTAATTAATAGTAATTGAGTAATACATATATTTAAAATTTATGAAAAATATCGCATTTACAACTTCCCTCTTGTACTCAATATTTACCTTAAATAATATATAATTTAGATAATTGGGGAATGTTTTATCGCAGAATAACTCTCAAGACACACCACTACTAAGTTGCAAATTGAACTAATATTTTGACGAAAATCTATAATTTTGCTGAGGTAAGAAATCATTATTAAATTTGGATACTCTTTTATTACATCTTTTATTCAAATAATATATCAATTTTAGAAATGTTAAAAAAAATCATAAATTTTGATTGTGATATTACATGCGGAACTTGCATTGGAGGAAAAACTGAGTAATGTCTGAGTTGTAGAGATAGTACTATGATATTTACATAAAATAAAAATTAGTAAAGGACAGTATCATATAGTTGCTAAACTGGATAAATATCTAACTAAAAATTATATACATGCATGGGTAAGTAGGAGTAAATTATTAAATTAAATCATGGGCTTTCTATGCTGTATATAAACTCCAATTTTATAGAAAATGAAATCAAAAAGGCTCAAAATGGGATGAGGATTTAGATTTAGAGCTAAAGCCTCATTAATAAAGAAAACTATATACTATTCATACATCCCAAATCGTAATCAGCGGGAGCTCACTGATTGTGACTGATACTATTTTCGTGTTGGCAGATGGGGCTCTTTCGAATTCAAAGTACATGATTACTGTCGATGAAGCCACTTACACGAGTGGGCTTGAAGTCAAGTTCACAAACTGCACATTCAACATAAGTGGAAACTTTCTATTAATAAACAAGAAATTAAAGATCACATTCGACAACTATGTCTTCAATGTTGCAAAGACTAATACTCTCATTAATATTGATTATTCAAACTAAGATGAGAGTGGCTGTTTTATATAAGATTTAGAAGGAACATTTTTAATCAAAAACAGTATTTTATAAGATGAAGATATTGCCAACACATTTAATTTATATTTAATTTTAGCATCTGATTCCTATCTTTTTAACATAAAATCTGTTTATGGTATTAGCTTTGAGAATCAAAACCCCAAAACCCCTTAATGAGGTTTATAAGTGCTTTGATTTGTAGGGAATTTGTTAGGGGTTGGGGTTATTAATAGGTTTTAATGCGAAATTTATAGTAAATGTATTTAATTTAATCACTCAAAATGCACTTTTGGATCATGTGGGAGAGGTCTGAAGTTTATCTTACTTAACCACAACTCTATCTGCTCTATTGATATGTCTGATCTTGAGTTTGGTTTTATTATTATTGATTCTGCCATATGTTTTATTGATTGAGATACTCTGGTTTTGTCTATAAACTACTTGATTCTTTACTTAGCATCTTTCTCGCACCTTGTAGAGTAGTAATCGTTGCGAGGTATTTCGCACTCTATTATTATTGTTGCTAAAGCCCACACATTCCACTAAAAGTCACCATCTCTCCAGTCTTCTCTTTCTTGATAATAGCCTTGAGTTCCCATTACAGTTCCAAGCCTTGAGACTTCCACTCTTTAGGCTCTTTTGAAATCGATTATTGCTACTCTTACTGGAGAAAAGTTTATCATAATATTTTCTGGCTTTAAATCTCTGTGAACAAACCCTAACTTGTGAAGCTCTTTAATGCCTTGTATGGTCTGAGTTGCTATTTATCCAAGTTATTTATGATTCCTTTGATCTGTTATGAAATCTCTTAGAGTCATTTCATAGAGTGGGATTCTGAAAGCAACATGATCCTTGGCAAGGAGAACAGCATCTAGCTTGATTAAGTAACTACACTCTTTAAA
>ARYC01010509.1:0-16676 GCA_000711775.1 Oxytricha trifallax | reverse complement strand
TTTTATACAAGTTAGAATTTTTAATTCAATGAGTTCATTTTATATTTTAGTAAGATAGCTTAGCCATTTCATTAAGACACTATTAATTAAATTCATTTTTTATAATTTATATAAATTACTTCATTTTTAGGGTCCATTCACAACTCATCTCATTAAAAATTATAATTCCTCTTTATCTTATCTTGGATAAAATCAGTTACAAATAATAACTCTAAATCTTAAAGATTATATTATGCCTCAAACTTCTAGAAAAAATTAGCCTTATCTATTAATCATTATTTAATACTACTCGTTTTTTTTCTGTAAATTTCTAAATAAACTTTTATGTTTTAAACAGGATTTAAAAACTTTTTGGAAAGATAATGAGAGATTTAATTGTCTATTTTTTCATACTGAACAAACTCTAATCTATAGAGCTACTATTGTTTGCTAAATCTCAATTCTATTATTTTTTTTTGTGATATTTTGAGAAATTGAACTTCTAAAATTATCAATGAATTTGAAAAATAAAAGTCTTTGATATAAGGTTTAATTTTATTTATATTAAATGATTAAGAAAATTAATCTACTTTTTTTATCATTAAAATATTAAATAAAATAATTAGATATTGTTTAATTTTTTAATATATTATTTTCATAATTAATTAAGATCTGATAAGACAAATATTTACAAAAGTGTAAATGTTTATTATATTATTTTAAAGTATTATGCCGAATAAAGACGATTGTAGATATAAAAAATTATTAAATAGAATTTGGGTTCGTTTATATTAATAGATATAATAAAATTAAATTAATGACACTTGAAAATAAATTCATTTGTAATATTTTCCTCTAGAAGCATGTATCCTAATAAGTCGACGGACGTAGTGAAGCTTATCAAATATAATAATAAATACCAGTAGCTGCCTGTAGGGCAAGATTTTTTTTAGATTGATCATGATTCAAAGCATAAGAATATGTTTTTCATATAATTTGAAAAATTTATTATAAGGGGGGGGGGGGAGGGTCATATTTTTTTATGGGTGCGGGGGTGGGTAGGGGGGGTCTTGGTCAGAACAGATATTCTTAAAGGCTTAAATTTTTAAATAATTTCATGTTAATTTAAACAGTGAATAGATAACTTCTCTGCAAACCATTTATTAACTTTTTAAACACTAAATGACATAAAGTTAAGTATAAATTTTACCTTTTTCTTTTTTTTGCAAAATGATTCAGCAAAAATAAAAGAAAATAAATTGGAATAAAAGCGAATTAGTACAAAAACATTGATCCCATATTAACGACTACATTTAACACTATAATACCCTATATTGATTAATTTAGTTTATATTGATAAATTTTTTAATTAACTTATTCATTATATGTTTTTTTGTAAATTTATAAATGTTAGGTAGGCTTTAATTTAATCAAAATCTTTTTGAGAATAAAATGAATCCAAATCAATGATAAAGTGTGTAATTACTGATTATTACATGAAAATTATATAAACAAGTTATAACTCTTTTCAAATAACATGAGAAAAATTGTTATTGCATGTTTCAATATCCACTTATTCGTGGTTTCTTGTACTTTTCAATTAATCTAAGTGCAGCCCCTGAAAAACTATATTTTTAGGTATATTAATAAAATAAAATATAATTTTGAGTTATTTAGTTTTTTAAATATATCCAAATAGTAAATAAAAGGGCGAGCCTATATATTTTATTTAAATTAATTGAAAAAATCTAGTATTTGCTCGAACATAAATTTTTAACAATTTAATTTAAAACTCCTATATTAACCTTTACTTTATAGAAAACATCTAATGAATGTTTTGATTAAAACTTTTTTATCAAAATAATATAAATATTTGTTTTTTGCAGAAGTTTAGGGCTTACATTTGTGCTTTCAAAGCTTAAATTGAGTTAAATATCAAATAAAAGAAGGACAATTTAATTCTCAAAAGATATCCATTTATTCAAAATTCATAGGTGCTGTCGATTCTGTAAAAGCAAAGAAATTCATCTAATCTATATAGTTCTGAAGTATGTTTAAGTTTGATAGGTCAATTATCAGGCTGTAAAAGAATATTGCATTTGGAGGAATATCTGTATTTAACAGTGGCATGTTAACTAGCTATTAAACTGTATTAATCATATTCCACAAAAGCGATAAACTTGAAGATCTAAAATATTATAATAAATTTTGAAAACATACAAAAATATATTCAAAGCTACAGTTCCATAAGTAAATCCATTTAAACTTGAAGAAATTTAACCTCCTTTCTCAGCAAGTGCATTTGAAAGATCTATAAAATGTTTTTAATTTTTATGATAAATTTAATTGATAATTACCGTCATTTCTTAATTATTTTGGAAGTTCTTTAGATATTTCAACGTATGAGCTTTATAGCTATTAATTAATTAAATATGTATAAACTTGATTGGTTTAGAATTCAATGAAATATAGATTGTTTTTAAATTGAATCCTTCAAGTTATTATATCCCTAAAAGAATAATACAAATGTTAAATCATCAATTACATCTCTTGAAAACTTAACCAGGTTCATTGAATTTATAATTGTATTTTTAAATTCTTTAGTGCTGAACGTAAATATAACATTTCAAATTTTTATTATAATTAAATATTTGCCAAGAAATTAAATATCTGATTTACTAATCTTAATCTGTATATATCTCAACTAAATTATGAAATGTAATAAATTTTTGAATTAAAACATTTTAATTTGCAAAATAATTATAGATTTAATATATAAAATTAATATTATATTTAAATCTAATTCAATAGAAATTTGATTCTAATAAATATTTCGAAAAGTTTAACTTTAAAAATAATAATTAAAAAATTTATATATTATCGTTAAAAGATTATTAATTGAAAATTGTTAGAAAGTAAAGATAAAAAATCATTTTTAAGATAAAACTTTTCTTAAACAAATTCCTAAATTTTTTATAATTACTTGTTTCGTAATTATTAAACTACTCTTAAACTACTCTTCGATACCTATCCTTATGACGATTTCACTTTACCTTTAAAATTATTTTTTAAAAATCATTGCTAAAGAAACTCAAAGTGCTAAAAATTACATCCAAAATTTGAAGCTAAATTATTTTTTGAAAAAATGAGATAATAAAGTAAAAAGACATGTTCTAAGGTCAAATCAGTGGCAAATTATTAAAATTTTGAAGAAAAAATATTAATTTTGATTTTTTAAATGATTAATTTAAAAAGTATTTTAATTTTGGAAATAATATATTTATGATTAAATAAGTTTAGTATGATTTCATTTGAGAAGGATTAATAATTTTATGGGATTAATATAGGACTATTAAAAGTTATAAATAAAAATTAATTTTAGCTAAAAAGTGACTTTTCTTACAATTTTAAAAAATAGCTCTGAGAATCTATTAAGAAGTGACATTAATTTCCTTCGAATAATAGGGAATTAATAATACATTCGAAAGACCCGAAGGTTAATTGACCTAAATAATTTCATACAAACATTTGCCATGGTTAATTTTTCTACTACTAAAGCTTTTATTAATTTTTGATGATGAAAACATAAAACTTTAATTCTTAGCAAGATTTGAAAAGTATTATTGAGAAGGTTCAAGAAATTCTGTTATAATTTTAAGCTTAAGGTATGATCCTTTATAGATTTTTACTTTATTAAATATTTCGGTTGAGATTTGTATTAAAGAATGATATAATATTTTTCTTTATTATTATTAAATACCTATTAAGTTACCCTTGCCACACCTTAATTTGAAACAGATTTGATTCGAACATTCAAATTTTACGAAATTTAATCAGGATTATTTGTTATCATCAAGTTATTTTAGTTTTTTCCATCTGTTTCGTTGTTTTAAGTAGTATTTTATTTATTTGGAATTTAATCAACTTATTTTTGAATTTTCAAGATAAAATTGAATACTCTAGTTATAGGATTATTATTATCATCTTGAACTGTTATAGAAATAGGATATTCCCCCATGATGTTAAATCCTGGATTTATTCTAAAAGTAGGAAACTCTCCTGTTATAAATTATTTTAAAATACCAAAATTAACCTTTACAGTTCCAATTTTAAATTGAAAATAACATAATTTAATGATAAATTTTATCACCGTCTGCATCTTCCAAATCTGGAAATTTAAGAACTTAACTTGTCAAGGTATTAAAAACAAATTAGGTCTTAATATTTAATCAAAATATTTTATCAAATTTTTAATTATCGTAGTAAATCATTCTAATTTAAGAATTAGTTAATAAATTAATTAATTAATTATTAGTGGCATTAAACTTTGGTAAGAACTTCGACTATGACATTCTTGTATATTAAAGGATTCAAAATCCACAAGACATTACAATTAACTTCATAGTTTCATGCAGATAAATTTATTTTAACTTTGCCATTTAATTAGTCAAACAAATCTCCCATAAATTTATTTGTTGCAACTATAAATTAATTGTAATATTGTGCTGATTTTGAATTCTTTATCTGACAAGTATGACATTGTCAAGTTTTTACCAAAGTTTACTGTCACAAATTTTTGTAAATTTTTATATTCGAATTTATTTCTACAATAATAAAATGATATCGAAATGTCTTATAAGTTTATTAAAAGGATATTTATTCTTAAATTTCCTTTAGTAGTTAATGGAAGAAAAAGAATTATCTAAATGTATATAAATTTCTACTCATATAAAAAGACAAGTTTAACTTATTAAAATCAGTTAAAAATTCTTAGCTTCTAAATTAGAAGTTCTAACAATATATAAGAAAAATTTATATCTAAATAATTTTATAATTTTAGCTAAAAAAATAATATTATTGTAAAAATTTTTATTTAAGCAGTTAACTCTCATTTCTGAAAAATTCTTTCGGAGGTGCTTCTTTAAAATCTGGAGGATTTGGATTTGAATTTTCTTATAAGAGAGTAAGTTCTATATATAAATAATCTGCAAGAGTGGAATTGTCATAATTTACTAATGAACCTTTTATTGATATATGGAGTGGGCTTTAAAGAGCAAAATCATTGAAATCCCTAAACTATCTATTTTGTAAATAGGGAAAAGTTTTATAGGTTAATTTTTCTTAGGAATAAAATTGAAAATTAATTTTATCAAGAATTTAACTAAATATCTTAAAGTTATAAATACTTGGAATAATATAATTTGTCATTTATTGTTTGTTGAAAATATCAATAGCTAAGGTTTCAGTGTTTGTGAGTTATAATCTAAGCTATTATAAAGATTTTAGTTATTTAAATTAATACATTTAAAAAGTGATTAAAGTAATTTACAAATTTATTTTTTATTTCATAATAGCGAAATTTTATTAAGCAGTTTTCTTAAACCCATTAATAAATAATTCGTAGTTTATGTCAGTCTAACAGAGAGGATCTAAAATTATTTGAAATTATTTTAAAAATCTTTAAATTTTTTAAATAATATTTTAATACTCTTTAAAGCTGTACTTAAAATTTTAATTATTTAAGATCTTTAAGAAATTCTGTAAATTCATATATTTACATTTTTTTACCAATTTAGTAACTTATTGTAGCTAATTTAACCTAATCTGTCTAATTAATTTTGAGTTTAGTGACTGTACACCCAATAAAATTCACTGAAATATTGAAACTTTCATTCTTTACTATTGGAGCCCTGTTTAAAACTTTGTAGTAAATATCTGAATATGAGACGCTAGCTTAAACTTTAATTGTAAAAGTTTTACCCTATAATTAATATACATCTGTCTCGTTGTATCTTAGTGATAATTAAAAAAAATTAAGATCTTTAAAAAATATTTATATAATCATTAAAATTTAAATCAGAAATAAAATAAAACTATGCAATTTATATTCATTAAATTTTACAATTTAATTCAATAAACTTCACATTTACTTACTTTAATTTATTTATAATATATTTAATTAGAAATTTTATAATTACTCTAAAAATATATTATGATAATTTCTATGAAATTTTTAATTATTTAGTGACAAAAGTTGTGTATTAGAATTATAGTATTAACTATTGATAAAGGCAACATTCGGGTCGCTAATTAAGGTGATTGATACACTTCCACAGTATGCTAATGATGTATAAATTTCAGACAAAGAAATAAATTATTTATATTTCTAAAAATTAGAAAATAAAAAACATTTTAAACATTTTGTAATTCAGATGCTTAAATTTTTACTTAATTATTAATCAAGCTTATTAAGGATGAATTAAATACTTGGATAGGGATAATCTTTAATCCAGCGTTATCTTTGCTTTAAACAATCCTTAAATAAATTAAATATAAAACAAATGCCAATTTTCCTATAGGAAATCATAATATGTTTTTATTAGTAAGCATTAATCGCAATTTTGGTTGAATAAAAAATATTATATTGTAGTATTGGATATATTTGAATTTCAAAAAAATTAAATTCAATTAAATTATTATATTTAATGACTATTAACTTTTTTTATACAAATGCAATATGGAATTTGCTAGTTAGAAAATATAAAAAGCTGGACTTTAATATTGACGGGATAATTTAACAGCATCCATGGAGAGATTAATTAATTTTAATTATGACAACAAAACAAACCTAAATAAATCACCCATAATTATAATTAATTAATCTCTCCATGGATGCTGTTAAATTATCCCGTCAATATTAAAGTCCAGCTTTTTATATTTTCTAACTAGCAAATTCCATATTGCATTTGTATAAAAAAAGTTAATAGTCATTAAATATAATAATTTAATTGAATTTAATTTTTTTGAAATTCAAATATATCCAATACTACAATATCAATAATATAATAAACATAAAAAATTTAGATTTGAGCTGTTTTTAATTCATGATAATAAAAATAAATACTAATTATACCTAGATTTTACAATAAAAATATTAAATGTTGATTAATTGTGCTATAAAAAACATTTCAATAGGCATTATTAATACTTAATTTTTTAATATTTTTTATTTATTTAAATAAAAATGGTAAAATTTTATAATAAAAAATATAAAATATTTTGACTATAATTATGCTCTGTTTTAAAGTTTAAATAATATGATTGAATATCATCAAAAATTCAATTACAATAAATGATAAGATATATTCATACAATTATTTAATTCCTTATATAGGTATGTAATTAAATTATAAAGAAATATCTAAACTTGAGCTATTGTGATAGTATTGAAGAAAATATTTTTGCACAATTAAAATTTTATATTCTTATATTTTAAGTAATTGAATTATAAATTATCATTTTTAGGAAATTAAATAAGATTACTCTGATTTATAATTTTATTTTTTTATGGAATCAAATAATTTTAATAGATCGTCGTAGCAATCTATAACAAGAAATAATGAGATTTATTTATTATTATTAATTAAATTAAAATATTATTTCATTTTTTAATAGTCAAAAAGTTTGTTACTAGGTACATGTATTACATTTAACTATATTTAATTTAATTTTTTAGTGAATTAATAATAATCTTATATTAATAATTATATTTATTAATCTTTATAAACATTTAAGATAAATTTTAGAAAAAATATAAAAATTAGATTAAAACTATTAAAAATTTGTAAAATGGCTAAGAAAAGTTGTTTTGATTTAAACTACAAATGTTTGCTAAAAAAAGCATATCTAAAATTATTTTGTTTGTATAATCAACTAGAAAGAGACTTGGTGAAGCTATATACAAGCTTCATACATGAATAGGAAAAGCAAAATCAAATTTAGTTTATGGATTCAAACACTAAAATAAAGGAGATTTTTTTACGGTAAAACAATTTCTAGGATTTCTTATTTTTCATTTTTAATTACATTATAGCATTTATTAACAATTTAAATTTTTTAATTGCTTGTTTTCTAAAAATTTAACATAATTTTTACTGCAACTATCTACAACATCAAATAATTTAATCACTTCCCTTTTATATCCAGTGATATCTGTGTAAAATACATTTATCTGATAGCCATTCTAAATTTATACAAGTGATGGGGAATTATTGAAAATTAGTAGTGATTCATTCTAGGGCTTAAATGTAAATGCTGGTAAGGCAAAACAATATACAAATAAATTTATATACAAAAATGTTAGGTTTACTATCATATTCGAAATGTTATATGTTTGAATACTACAATTATCATTCACTTATTAAGCTAAAAAATAATAATTTCAATTAATTTAGCTTTAATCAGAGTATTACTTAAAAATGTTTTAGATGCTATTAATTTGAATTTTAAAGAATCATTATATAACTGTATTTAACTTTATTAATAAACCAGGAAGTAATGTCAGGCATAATTTAATTTGGCTCACTCAAATTAAAGTAAGGTTTCACAATATTCCCATCATCTCTGCAATAATTGCTAATGAATAAAGTAAAAGTTAATTCTGTTATGAATTCGTTGATTTTTTGAAAGTTTTGCCTGCATTTCATGCTGTTAAGGAATATCCTAATTTGTTCTAACATGCGCTTATCATTTATCCTCTAATACAATTATGTAATTATTGCTTGAATTTTAAACGATTGCAAGAATCTTTTGACATTGATTATTTTTCATTTATTTTAAATTAAAAGTTAAGTTTGAAAAATATAATAAAGACTTCTATTAATTTAATTTTTTTTAATTTATTAATTTAAATTGTATTTTCCTAAATAAATTCCAATTTATATTATTTGGCTTGATTGAGTTTATCAAATAAAAATAAGTATCTAAATTATAGCCTGAAATCTACTATTCAGCAACTTTTTTATAATATAATTTATAATTTGAAACATCAATTTTTATTAATAAACTTGGTAGGCAATCATTAAAATCATTTTTATATATTTAAATGATTTATATGGAAATTTAAATTAAATTATTAATTCCTCCACATAACTAAGTTATTGATGGCCAGGGTTGAAAGTCAAAAACTCTAATAAATTATAATTTAATTGATAAAATATTAAAAAAAAACAGAGGAACTTCCTATAAATGAATAGTTGCTATAAATATATCATTAATAATATACAATTTAAAATGTTTGCTAATTTCAAATTGGTATTGGGTTGGGTAATCACTTGGTATTGTTATAAAATTGGCCTGATCACAATCGACTAATGAAATATCTTTAATTATTAAAAATAAAGCTAATTCTTTTATCTGATTTATCTTAAATATAAATAAAGTATAAGATCTCTTAAAAATTATAAAAATAAACTACAGTAATAATGTATGTAATATATCCCAAATATCTCATGGTACTATTAAAAACCCCAAAACTGCTTAAGTAGTTTTATTGCGCTTTTGAATGAAAAAAGTAGTCTTTTATCGCAATTAAAACAATAAATATATATTCACTTTCCTAAGTTGACCTCATACTTCGCTTATGCTCAATACTAATTTTTAAAGCTTTAAATCTAATTTCTAAACCTTATTATATTCATGATTATTTTTATCAATAAAAAACTTAATAACATCTGAAGTAATTTTAGAACTTAAATTGTCAACGAAGTTAATTAATCTTTGAATTTAACATTATATATTGGAAATTTAAGTATCAAATTTTGCTATTTTCTATGTCTAATTAACTCTATAAGAAATTATTCTTTAAAAGTAATCTTAATAGAAAGATTATACTTTAAATAGAATAATTGAAAATGAATAATTTTATTGTTATTTTTATGATTTATAAAACTAAAGGGTTGAAATTTAAATTAGAGATGCAAACTTATTAGAGATCTTAATGTAATAATATTTAATAGCATTAATTAATAAATATATTCATAATAAATAGGGCAATTACTTATTTAATATGATATTTAGTTAATTTATGGATATTACTTCCCTTAATTAATTTTAGATATTGACTGAGTAATGTGGAACGAGAGCTTATTTTGATCTTAAAAGCATCCTGTTTCTCTAACAACTGAATGAGAATTGACCCAATATGTGTTTTTTATTTTTTTGTCATATCAAGTAATTCATTGGATATAACTTCTTTCTATTTGTTGTTTACTCAATAAGTTTGAAAATTAATAATTAATAACACAATTATATTATTGATAATATAAATGAGTTGTGAATGGCTAATTGAAAAATAAAAAATAAGAAAAAAATAATATTTTCAATCATTTTAATGCCAAAAATTAAATGAAATAGTAATCTTAATTTGATTAATGGCACCTTTTACTCAATATTTCTAAATTAAATTGCCAATTTCATGGTTAAAAGTCAATTAATTTTTATTTTTGTTTATATTAATAAAATTATTCGAAAAATAGATTCTAGTTTTAAAATAAGTTAAGCAATAGAAAACAAATAAATATAGAGCATTATATTTTTGTTTATTAGAAGTTAATAAATGTCAAATTCAATGAGTATCCCTGCATACTAAAATTAAAAATGATATGGAAAAATATTTATAACAAACGATGCAGAAAATCAATATCTAATTCAATATTTTTAGTATGACTATCATTATTTACATATTAATATGCTGGTCTGGGGTAGGAGAGGATTTTCAAATAATTACTGCCATTTATTACCAAATAAATCTAAAATAAATAACAAGCAAATCAAATTTATAAATATCAATTTAGATATAATACATAAATGGACTTATTTTAAATCTTATATAAATTATAATACATAATTTCATTTGAATAAATTATATATAAATAACTGAAATTAGTCTTGTCCTGATTTTACTGGAAAAAAGCTTGAAATAGAAAAAGCTAATATTTTTGGAAGTTATTTAGAAATTTCCTAAAATTTTATATATGCCAAAGTTTTGAATATTTAACTTCAAGACTTTACTGCTTTCAAAGACTTGTTATTGGTACTTTAAGGAAATATTAATTTAGGAAACTCGCTTGTTGTGAAAAAATGATTGTATCTTAACTTCAGCATTTTTCCCTTATTTAAAAATATTTATTAAATCTTTTACTATAAATATTTTAAAAAAGATATAAAAGAATAAGGACCCACCTGAATTATTTAACAAGAAAGATATGTTGATATATCAGGAGCAAATTAATGAATATATTTTATAAGGATTTTAAATAAAAAGTTATTGATAGAAGGACAATTCAATTATGGATAGTGGACCTTTAACATAAAAATTCTTTAATATATAATAAAGAATGGGTGAATCTATCTTTAGTATTCATAATTAATCTTATTTTGCCTTATGAAAAATGGTATAGTAAATGAAAGGAAAGCATTGGATAAATAAGTTAGCTTAAAATATTGTTCAAAATATGATAAAGCTGCCATTGAGATGCCCTTTGTCTTATGCGAGAGTTTGACAATAGTACGAACTATTTCTATAATGAATACTTTATAACTGTTATACTGACTGTTAAAATCATGATATTACGTTTAATATTAAATTTATTCAATAAGTTTGACTATCATTAAGGTCAACTTATTTTACAATTATTCTCTCCAATTTATTTATATTTTATTAATATATTTAATGTTATTTTTTTAAAACATTTCATTTTATTCAATCAATTTTTAAATTATAAAAGCTTTTATAATTTTAATGACACATTTTTTTATGGAAGTAAGATAGTAAACTATTTTTTTATAATTATAAAATAATATTTATCTATCTATCATTAAATGAGAAAGTAACATTAATTAAGAAATTTGTAAAATTAAGTTAAATATGGTATTAATAACTGAATTTAAAATTAAAATTATATATAATTAATATTAAAGCAAATTATGATTATTTTTATTAAATTATGAATTATTTGAATTTATTAACTTTTATAATAAAATATAATTATTTTTTTTAAAGGAATGAATTAGCTTGAAATATATTTTACACTAGGCTTATTAAACATTTTCTTCACAATTGTTTTTATCACTCATTTGTCACTTCTTATTTAATTTTAATATAAATAATCCCAATTTATTATGAATAAAACATTTATTATACAACAATTAATGAAAGGTTAAAAGATGAATTAAAGCAAACAATTCAACTTTAGTATTGCAATAACTGCGATCAAATTTATACTGTTTTGCCAATAAAAGCTTAATACTTGAATTATAAACTTCTTCAATCTATAATTTTAAACAGAAGAAGCTAAATATAAACCGGCATTTTTCTATACTATGAGCAAATAGTTATAAAAGAAGCTAATTCCCCGATATTGAACATTCTACACAGTCTCAGATTCTCTCAATAATGTTGAAAAGTATCAAAGTTATATTGTATTGAATACAATCAAAATTGGGATTATTATTTATCACATATATTTACAGTGAGCGACTAGGACGAGAAAAATTTATACTTGCACTGAAATATGTGGAGATGAAAAAAAAAAATTCAAAAACACATGTTAAGAAAATCCTCATTCAGTCGTTAGAGAATTCGGGTACTAAAGGTACAAAATTTCTGGAGCTATATATTCTTGAGTTCCACACTATTCAGTCATTAGTAGAAAAACAATAGGGTAGGAAATTTCATTTAAAATCCTAATGCCATCTTAAATAACTTATGGCCCCTATTTATTATGTAAATAAATGTGACAAATAATAATGATTAGTATTTAATATATCTAGAATTAATTTTGATCTCTAGATTTTTAATTTCCCTTGCCTTAAGCGATTCACTACTACTACTAATATATAAATCATATTTTAGGGTTCTTCTTTGTCCCACCTTTTGAGATTGTATAATTTGTTTTAACAAGTAAAAGCAGGAATCCTTACTTGAGATTCTTTCCCTTATATACCAATTCCCTTTATTATAATAATATTGATAGCAATTTATTTAAATATATATTTTATAGAGAAAAGTTACTTAATTTTATTTACCAGCAGATAAAAAAAACACAGAAACCACTTAATGAGGTTTATAAGTGCTTTCATTCATTATTTCTCATGTTTTGTTCCATAGCAAGACACACTTTCCATATCGACTCTAAGTTAAATTCTGCTATCGCACAGACATCCCACTAAACAGGGCCATTAGTCCACTTCTCTCTAATTGTGAAGCTACCAGGTGTGCTTTGTTCTTTAGCTAACGCTTTGATTCATAAATTTTTAAGAAAGCATGAACTTGTAGATTCCTATGAAAGAGTAGGCGAAGGCTCTTAAAAAGAGAGAAAGTAGCAATCAATTCAAGAAGCGAGCAAGAGATTATTTAAATAATTTCAAATAACAATGCAAAAGATAGCACAAGGAGAAGAAGTACAGGTCCCAACAAAGTCCAGTAGTAAAAAGGAGAAGGTGAGTCCATTTAAGAGTTCCTTAGATTTTTGAAATTTTTCATTCATTTTAATCTGAAACTTATTTATAAACATTCATTCTTCCCTCTCTCGCACAAATTGTTGTCTTGTCTACGTTCACTCTCTTACAGCTGCTTTGAATTAAGTCTACTGTATCGATGAGCAAGTCATGCATAAGATGATACAGCAGCAGTTTCTTGTACTGAGTCTTGATTTAACTCCAGTAGAATTCAATTCCATTAAATTATGGGCTATAAGGAACGTTATAAACAGGAGTAATGTTTATGGTCTTAATAAGATTTCTTAGTCTCCTTTGTCTAATGAACAGAAAGTTATCAACAAACAGGATGATCTCTTGGTTGCTATACTTCTATCTAAGCTTTTTTGTAGAAACTCTATATATACTATCCTCGCTTAATTGAGCGAGGGTAAATTACAAAACTTTCTAAACCAGAATCTTCACTGATACCAGCTAAAATTGCATGAGTGATAACCTTCACCTTTTGGTTATAAACTTCTGTGTTATCATACTTCATGTACCATGACTTATTAAATAAGTATTGAAGGTGAACACAGCTCTATCAGCATGTATGAACTTAATGTTATTAGTTATATTTCTCTCTTTTCACTCCGCTGGCAGTCTTGAAAGTAATTCCATTTCATCTATAATTTTTGGTTATACTCTCTGTGGTTACGCATGTCTGGAAATACGATGAAACATTACAACTTGTTAGTCTAGCAGAAATTATGCCCAATACTTCAAAGTCTTAGAAACTCAAGTGTAGTAATATTAGCCTTGGAGAACTTTTTATTATCTTGCTTGATGCTTTCAGGATTCAGGATAAAAATGGTAAACAGCTAACAAGTAGTGATAACTAACAATAGAGGCAATCTTACATAATAGCTTTGCAATTAAGGCATCAGTACCGGTATGACTTAGTTTTTATTAAAACTCATTCCATACCTAAGTTAAAATATTAAATCTAAATATTTATCATTTTATAAGAACCTAAATTCATTAATTCCTATTTATCATTTTGAAATTAACCTTATTTCTCTAATATCCCTAATAAGACCCTTACTATACCTTACAAATAAAACTACTAAAACATCTAAATAAGGAGTATTTAGGTTATTTATGTATTACTACAATAATTAAGCAAATGTTCAATAATCAATACGGATGTTACAATTTCATCTATAATTTAATTTATTCAATTCAAAGTTCTTTATAAGGAGCTTCCAGAAATTATGTTAAGCAGTTTCCGACGTCATTAATTTCAATAATTTTTATCATTATTTACATTAATTGCAAAAGTATTAAAGGCTTGGGAGTGTTACTGAACTTCAGTAATTTTCAAGAAAGCAGAAAACTGGAGATAATTAAACTTCCAGTTAGATGTGTGGGCTTTTGCAGCTATAAAAATATTATAGTGCGATATGCCTTGTAACGATTAATACTCTACAATGTGTGAGAAAAATTTTAAGTAAAAATTCAAGCAATTTAAAAATATAACTTAATTATCACAGTTAATGAAATGTATTTTAGTGTTATAATATTTAGACTAAACCGATAAATAACTCTACTCATACAAATCACCTAAAAAAAGCACTTAAAAACTTCATAAATAGTTGAGTGGTTTTTACTTTGAAGTAAGATGATCCCATTAACTAATGATTCATTTCTCTAACTCTTTGAATGATAGTTATTTAATGTAAAATCACAAAACTTCACTTACAATAGTGTAAATTAAAAATCTTTACTTATATACAAAATGTTTGTTGTTGTAATTGTATTATTTAAGATTACAAAATTTTGTATTGATAACTTAAAATGCACTTTAATTTTAAAGAATAAAGGTTTTATAGCAATTCTTGCTGATACTTAATTCCTTATCAGCTGTTAAAATATTTTAGGTTGAATTATAAAGATTTTAATTTAATTAGATGTGAATTATAACAACATTTAACTCATTTAATAACACTATTTTTAAACTTTGATTAAATGTATTATTAAAATTTTATAATCTTATTGTAGCTTTTGAAAACTTACATAAGAAAGTCTTTAAAATCATTTATTTTAAGTTTATAATTTTGAAATTAATCTATAAAATACTAGTATTTATTGTTTTTGAAAAAATTATTTTCATTTTTACTTAGATGTGTAGAAATTTTTATAACTCTTTAAGTACTCTGCTCCTTTAGATTATTTCATATTCTGTTAGAATATGATACTCTCTGGTTTTCCTTAAATACACTAAAACTTATTATTAAAAATGATATTTATTAAATTATTTTTAGTTATTGATCTTTGCATTAATTTATAAAATATAAATGGGAAAGACAGATATGATTTAAAATAAGAGATCAACTATAAGTAGATAAAATAGTCATAGATTTTAAAATAATAATTACAAAAAAATCAATAAATCCTTAATATAATATAATATTTTAATTAATTTTTAACTCTCTTTTATTCTATTTATTTTTATTAATATTAAATACTATATTAATTATTCTAAGTGATAAGGACAAGCTCCTTTATAAAAGTCATTGAATTTTGTACTGAAATTCATAACTAATGGCGTTGTGTTTCTAATAATGAAGTTCGCTTACTCACCTTGACCTGTTATATTAATGTAATTATATTCGCAGTTTTAATATTTATTTTTTAATTTTAAAACATTAAAATGGTTTGCATCTACTCTAATGATGAATGTAACATAGGCTATAGAGGTAATTTAAATTAAGAGAAATAATTTTACATCCTTTCACCAGAAGTTTTTATATAAATTCGAATCATCATACTATAAGGTTGCCCATCATATAATAAAAGATTAATTAAAATAAATTTATAAAGTGAAAATAGAATAGAATAGAATTACTATCAATTATTAAAAATATTTATTTTAAATAATTGAATTTAACACAAATGTTAAATTCTATATAAAATTAACAGAAAATTATTTGTAAGTATAATGATTGTATATTCTTGAGTAATTCAAACCCCAAAAATTTAAGCAGTTTGGTTGAGTTTTTTATTGATTAAATTAGACTATTTTTTAATATCTTATTAGGGTTTTATATGGATTTATAGGGGATTAGAGTTAATGTGATTTGGAGTCAATTTGTGACAGTGAGTAAAAATATCTATTGGTATAACTGATTTTTGGATACGATGATTATTTTGATCAGCAAAAGCCTTATTCTGTATTAATCGTCTTTAGCAAGGTCTTCTCCATAAATATTTATGGTACTGTTAGGTATCATTGTCTTTTCTCATTTAATTCGAATAGAAATCAACTTAATTCTATGTTTAAGAGATCCTTAAAATTTACGCGACATAATATTGACTATCTTGTTAATTATAAGACAGCAATATTTTATGCTGCGCTAATTTCTTATTTGCTTAGAGAG